>VNJN01005672.1:154052-191683 GCA_008042485.1 Drosophila mayri | reverse complement strand
TCTGAAATCCCAAAATGATGACTGCTTGATTTTTACGATGTGCATCAGTGATGCTCATCTACCGGAAATCGTATTTGAATATCGTAAACCGTTTTTGAATATCGTAAATCGTAATAGAGTATTGCATTTGAATATCGTAAATCATATTTGAATATCGTAAATCTTGTTCCAATATCGTAAATCTTATATCAATATACAAAGTAAAGCAAAGTTTTTATAACAGAATTGTTAAGCTATTAAAAACTAGAATATCGAAGGTTTCCGAACTGAATTTAAGGCATTTTTGGCTAAGTTATGGTTTTTGTAAATTTATTTATTTTTTATCTTAAATTAAAATGTAGCTTGGGCTTCTTTGGGGGCATGTAGATAGCGAATGAGGCATTTGCGACCCTATAAATCATATATATTATTGATCAGCATTAACAGGCTTAAAATGTCGTCGAAAATATTGTATGGGGCAACATTTTGAATGCGTAACATGAGTCCGTTGGCGGGTAGATTGGCTGGTTCACGACCGGTTCCAGCTCCGGAACTCGCGCCCTCCTTAACATCATTTTGAATGCCAAACTGTAATTCGATTTTCTCAAAATCTGTCTTTAGGATTTTACTAAAAACTTCACTAAATGATCTCTATTCGATCCCCAATATGCCAATAATCCGTGCATATTCGCACGACCTCTTAGAGCACAGCTCTAGGAACTTTAATATATGCTCCCCGTTTTTGTATGGAGCGCATCCAGAGGTTTGAGCACTATTGAGCAATTTTCTCAAAAACTGTAATTGGGATTTTAATGAAACTTTCTGGGATAATACTTGAATAAGTGCTCCAAAACCTGGATTACCGTGCATTTGCGCACGACCTCTTTAGGGGGAGCAATATCCAAAAAGGTGGAGCCTTGAATTTTCAAATGGGCATTCAAGGTACTTGCGATGCTCAACTCTCCGCAAACTCAAGAAAAACTATTAGTAAATTGAATTCTCAACATGCTGGAAGTTTATTTTATTAAAATAAGTGACATATTTACAAAATAAATAAAATATAAAAAATGTCTCCGTGTTCCCTTTTCCCACCGTTCCGTTTCGACTCTAACTCACCGACGCTAATTTTACGCACATAAGTTTAGTTACTTAAATATTATAAAACAGTACGAATTGTAAAATTAAACAAAAATTACCTAACTGGTGGCTAAATAAAGCAAAACATGTTAATTATTTGACATGACGTTGTAGGGGATGAGGTAAAATAAATACATTTGTAGAATGTAAAAAAATGTAGAGAAATATTAAGTTTTTGAGATTTTTTAGGGTAAAAGGCAAATTCTCATCTGGCAACACTGCAACCCTATCACAGTTTAATTTACTTTATTTATAAACATAAGTTTAGTTACTTAAATATTATATAACAGTACGAATTGTGAAAATAAACAAAAATTGCCTAACTGGTGGCTAAATAAACCAAAACATATTAATTATTTGACATGACGTTGTAGGGGATCAGGTAAAATAAATAAATTTGTAGAATGTAAAAAAATGTAGAGAAATGTTAAGTTTTTGAGATTTTTTAGGGTAAAAGGCAAATTTTCATCTGGCAACACTGCAACCCTATCACAGTTTAATTTACTTTATTTATTTGTTTCGATAATTTTGTGGCCTGTGAACTTTTCCTGCAACATAATGGGTAAGAATTAACCAAACAAACCCGGCATTTCAAACTTCCGCTACCGTGCTAACTCTTAGATTTTGTTTTTATTTAAAAATGTTTAAATTACAAAAAAATTGTATCACAATTAGAATTATTTTCGATTCATCCTTTTGTCGCTGTTGTTGTTGTTGTTTGTTGCTTTTATAAGAAATAATGTTGCAAGTGTTTAATGAAGATTACAATAGATGGTGGCGCGCGCCTCCACTTGGGTCAACACCGCTCTCAGTGGGCATGGCTCCGCTTGCCTGCAAGGAGAAATGTTAGCGGACAAGGAGACTGGATCGCCGGAGAGGCTGGATCACTTACGGCCGTTGCAGCGAGGCCCATAGAAGCCCGGATGGCACTTGCAGCGCTTCTGGGAGAGGCAGATGCCGTTGCGGCACTTGCAAATGGAGCGCTGCTTGCGCCCGATCTCGCAGTGATCGCCGCGGAGTCCGTTGGGACAGCGGCACTTGTTGTTGCCGATGCAGCGGCCCTCGTTCTTGCACGGTATCACGCACTTGGCTGTGACGAAGGATTGGGATTAGGACTGGGAGAAATGATTTAGCCGCTGGCTCTACTCACAGTACTCGCAGCGCAGGCCGTAGTAACCCTTGGAGCACTGGCACTTGTCCTTCTGTATGCACTTGCCGCCGTTCTGGCACTTGTCCTTGCATATACCTGGAGGAGGGGGGCAGGAATATTGGTTTATAGTACAATACTATATCTATGCCTTTATATATCCTTCTTTTTAGCCGCAATGCTGAAGGGCCTGCCCCGTCTGGTACCAGCTCGTTGCCTAAGCTCGACGGCAGGAGGAGCAACCACCGGCAAAGGCGCAGCCACATCACCGCCACTACGTCCACGTCCAAATACCCTCACCGACGAGATCATACGCGTCGATCATGCCGGCGAGCTAGGTGCCGATCGTATTTATGCCGGCCAAATGGCCATTCTGGGAAACGGACCCATGGGCAAGACCATCGGCCACATGTGGGAGCAGGAGAAGGAGCACCGTAGGCAGTTCGAGCAGCTCATTCAGCAGCATCGCGTCCGTCCAACGATCATGACGCCGCTGTGGAACGTGGCCGGTTTTATGCTGGGCGCCGGAACCGCTTTGATGGGCGAGAAAGCCGCGATGGCTTGCACGGTGGCCGTAGAGACGGTGATTGTGGAGCACTATAACGATCAGCTGCGCCAGATTATGGATTCACCCAACCCGGATAAGGTAAGGCGCAAAAGATAAGATGCAAGAGGCGCTTGGAAATGAACTTGAAACCCTTTCCAGGAGCTGCTACAGACAATCACCAAATTCCGGGACGAGGAGCAAGAGCACCACGACACCGGCATCGATTGCGGGGCCGAGCAGGCGCCCTTTTACCAGGCCATGACCGAGGTGATCAAATTTGGTTGCAAAACGGCCATTGCGATTTCGAAGAAAATCTAGTCTCCGGCGAATTGATGAATGCCGTTTTTTTGTAAATACCAAAATAAGGAACAAACGTTCCATTGTGTTCTGTTGTCTCTTCGCCGACGTCTTAAGCATTAAAGATATTGTGTAGGAAAAATCGTATATGTAAATCCTGATATATTGAGGTTTTAATTGGAACAATACCGCGTTTTAAATGTATTTTATCGAAGAGTCTCATCAATAGAATATAGATTTATATAGAGAGTATCTGCCATCCGAAATATTACGTGTATATAACCTAATCTCTGTCTGTACTCACCGCCTTCGCACTGGGTGCCCTGGTATCCCTCCGGACAGGTACAGACTGAGGGTGCCGTGCAATTGCCGCCGTTGAGGCACTGCGGGAAGCAGAAGGCCGTCTCGCAGTACTGGCCGGTATAACCGACGTTGCACTTGCAGATGTGATGCTCGTTGCAATAGCCGTTCTTGCCGCACTTCAAGCTGCATTCTGGATCGGGAGCTTAAGTTTTTTTAGTTTAGTTCAATCGTTCGCAGTCACGTTCGCCATATATATAATAACACACACATTTAACACTCATAGCACATCGGAGGGGGGGAGGAGGCACAGAGCACAGAGCACAGAGAGGATGCGGATACATAGGAATCAAAGGCCTCAAATCCTTGTGTGGGGATTCAAAGAGATGAAGATAATAATCCTTTGGAAGGATTGAATATCAATGAACAGAGCTCTGGCTCAGATCAGATGAGAGTCCTTCACTTCCTGGATAAGAGGCACTTGTTGGGAATGGGGGAGGAAGAAAGAGGGGAAAGCTAGACGCGGAAAAGCCGTGAAAAGCGACTACAAGGCGGGGGATAAGTTAAGATAATAAAATATAATTAAAAAAGTATCAGATGCATAACGCCAAACCAAACTTGCAATGAGTGCGCTGAGCGTTATGCATCTTACTGACTATGGAATGGATTTTTAGGGGGCAGATGGATGGGGCATGCAGGGGGCGGTGGATGTGGGCAGGTACAGACGGATGGGGAGGTGTGCACAACAAAATGTAGATGCTAAATTATACAATTAATAACTAGATAAAAGCATTGCTTGATATTTCATATACACTACCTTGCAAAGTTGTTAGTGAAGTAGGGTTGGAAGCGTCTATATCATACACACCTCTGTGGGCGCATTCCTTTTTGAAGTTGAGGCGTATGGGTGTGCCCGAGAGCGGCTTGTTGTGGCGCGTCTGGATCTTGAGGCCGACGTTGAAGGACGCGGTGCCGGAGCTGTTGCCGGTACAGGGCAGGAATATGCTAAAATCTGCCCACCAATAATCCCTCGATTAGAATGCATCCTCTCGCTCTCTCTCTCTCTCTCTAGCCACCGGAATCTACTCACTCTTCTGCTCCTGCGGTATGCGTCCGCTCTTGCGAATGGACAGCGTCGGCGCCTTCAGTATGCTGTCGTCCATCGTCTGCAGTCGATCAAAGTCATAAAAGTACTTGCGCCTGGCACCCGACTTCCAGGTGAAATTCACATAGTTCACCTCCGATGGAATCACCAGGAAGTTATACAGCGTGGTGTCGCGCAGATCGTTGGTCACCCGCCCGTTGTGGATGGCATACAGTTTCTCCGAGTATCCTTGGGGAAAGTAAAGAGCTGCAGGACGCGGCATAGGAAAACATTAGGGAAAATATATGGATTTATGGTTGTGTGTGCCCTCACCGGTTAGCATCTTGAGCTGCTGCTCATTGATCCACAGCGAAATGCCGGTCTCCTCGCGATTATGCCGGTGACTCCCGTTACCGTTTCCACTGCCGCCAGCTCCTCCTCCTCCTCCTCCTCCACCGCTAGCGTTTTGCTGTTTTTTACGCTGACCCCGACGCGGCTGATGGCTAACTACCAGGCCGCTATCGTTGTCCCCCAAGTTGTCCAGGCCATCGCTGGTATTGCCATGGCTCTCCTCGGAGCTGCCAGAGTCCGTTCTTCTGTTGTTGTTGTTGTTATTATTGTTGCGATTGTGGTGCTGGCGACACTCGAGCTGGCCAATGCAGAACAGCGTGTGCACGATCAGCACCAGATAGAACCACTTGGCCAGGCAGCCGAAGCTCTGATGTGTCATATTTCCCAGCAGCTGCCAAAAGCAAACACAGAAGCAGAAATTGAGATTTTAATTAAAAAGAAAGAAGATTGAGCTATGTATGTGCAACGCCAATCCCAGTCCCCAGGCCCCAGGCCCACTTCTGCGGTCAGCGATACCCGTTCCGGCCTCTGCAGTTTGTTTATCTCTTTCCATATTTGCAGACCCTCTCGATCTATTTGCGATACGGTTACGATCGAGCTGGCATTATCTGTATGTTATGGGGAGATTGTGGATTCCGCGAATAACACTTCAGATATGTAGCTCAGCTGCGACTTAAAAAAAAAATGAATTAATAATGCAGCCATAAGGCAGCGATAAGATCTTACATATGAAACCTCATCTACTTCTCAGTTTGATTTGAAACCAAAGAAGCTTAATATTATATTCGTATAACTAAAAAAAAACATCCAGTTTAGTATTCGAGAGTAAGTATGGGATTATGTTGCCTTAATCTTGGCCTGAATTGGAGCCTAATTATCACCCGAGCTTCCTTTGCCGAATATATGGTAAAATGTATAAAAGGAGAGTGTGGAACCAGAGAGTGTCTCCATTCCTCTGCATAACCCTGCTTCCATCATCAGTGACTTTAACTACCAAACTCCGAAGCCAGATCGTGCGAGGGAAGGGGGCCGGCAGCTGGTAGAGCAGGTACAAAGTCGTTAGCACTTGGCCTGGTGTGAAGTTACCCAAGTCACAGACTCCCAATCTTCCCCAGCTAACCTTGTTACATGGCCAGAATACAGACGTTTAACGGGCCAACAGCAGACAACGAATCTGGCTATTTCTTGACTTGAGATGCGGCTTTAAAATACAACAACAAATGCTCTAGGATCTTAACTGAAAACTAGTACTATATTTAACTCAAATCTCAAATTTGATATATTCTAAATGTTCTAGAATCTAGATATTTCACAATAAAAGCTAAAATATTAAGCATATTTCTCGATATAACTATATTTTTTTTATGATCTTTTCAGGTATTTCCCGAAACTCACAATCTGAAATTGTACAGATTATTCCTATCAAAACTCACAAGCTCATAGATCATGTTCTTTTAGATATATGATACTTCCCCATTCAACTTTGCTATTCAAGATGAAATTTTCGAAAACCTAAAAGATAGATCGTTATACCAAGCCCAGTTTTTCAGTGCTTAATAGCTAAAAAAAAAGCAAAAAGCTACTTCGTGTCTGGTTAACTGGCAGCACTGCAGCAGACTGGACAAGCAATGGATCGCCACTCATCGTTGTCTGACCATCATCACGTCTGAATGGTTCGAGTGGAGAACGAGGTATCCAGGAGATCTGGGGGGGAAGGAGAAGAAACCACAACGACGACGACGACAATGATGATGGGTCTGAAAACAAGTTAAGCTGTCTTAATAAGATCAAACATGGCGATTATGAGGAATTACTCGGAGATAATGACTTCCGAACGAGAGTCTCGAGTACTCTGCACTGGCACGAAAGATCAGAGATCGGCGCGAAACTCCTCCGCGAAACCCAAAAAACCGAAAACGTTCACGTTAAGTGAACTAATTGCCGCTTCTGGGATTGGGCTGGTTACGTTTATCCCACGGATGCGTAATTGAATCACTGGTTGGGAGGATCGTAGGCGGAAGCACTGGTCCGGGAATGGAACAACGCAATTTGAGCATGGTTCATGAATATATATACTTAAGATATATATAGAGATGTGGCTAGGGATTATCCCGAAATGGGATTTTGATCATGATCGCGATGGTAATCTGAATCGGGATCGGGATCAGACCGACCCGATTTCCTATAAATACAGCATTCACGATTTGTTTTGAAATTATTTTTATTTCGTGCCAATTAATGCTCGGACCGATAAGCGATAAGCCGGCACCTAAGCACGACAACGACGACGACGACGCAGTCCGTCCGCATAGATAATCCCACACACTCTCATGGTCAATCTGGGTCCGAATCAGAGATGGAATTTCTAGGGGAATATTATGTGACCCGAGCCGGACGGAAGGTGTATGTACATACGGCGAAAGCTTAGTCAGAGGTGATCTCGTCTCGTGATCATCGGAGATCTGTAATTTTTTTTTTTTAATATATTTCAAAATCAAGGAAAAAGAGGCTGAGGATGAAGAGATGGAGGAGAAGGTGCAAAAGGGGCAGCAGCATTATTATCAAATTCCATATCAAGCCGTTGGTATGAAGATGAAGCCGTGAACGGCGATCCTTAATGTTTAGGGTTCTTTTTACTTTATTTTTTTATTATTATTTTTTTTTTTTTTTGTGTCCACTTGTTTGCTGCTATTATCTTTTGTGTTGTTTTTGCTGTTGCTGTCGTCAACGGATATAATTGCTTCAACTTGAGCAGGGAGACAGGCGAGAGGAAAAGGGACAGATTAACATTTTAGCGTGAAACGGGACGACAGCAGCAGGAGCAGGGGCCAAAGGTGAAGGAGGAGGAGGAGGAGGTGCAGTAGCTGCGCTGCTGAAGCAATCAAAGTAGGAACAGCAGCAGCAACAACAATTTGTTAGCTCTTTACGATTATTGCCTTTCTCACACCTTATTACCAAGAAAATAAAGAAGCAGCAACAGCAGCAAATACGCGACGATAAGACCTGAAAAAAAAGAAAAACAAACCAAAACAAAACGAAAGGCACAACAAAAAGACACCACCAGCAGCAGCAGCAACGGCGACAACAGCAACATAAACGAGAACAAGAAGCTGCCCCTGGTCAGTGCGAAAGGAAGGGGCGGGGGTCATTTTGGAGTGGTTGTGGAGAGTGGGAGGGGGGCCAGAGGAATGGTAGAGGGACAACTCCAAGTGCTGGAAATCGCACACTCACAGGCGCACAGTGGCACACACACACACATACAGGTGCACTGGGGTACAAGGGAGAGGAGGCAAAGGGACCCATAAACAATTCGTTTAACAAAATTATATGCACTTGAAGAAAAATCTATGCACACATAAACCTAAAAGTAAAATAATCCATAAGATAATTAAGTATAAACTTGTGGTAAATATAAAAAAATATCAACATAGTCTGCGGGCAATACTTCACATTTTCTCCGAGTGTATTTTTAAAAAGAGTGCAAACAAATTGTTGGCCCGAAAAGAAGTCGTCGGCTAAAAGGATTTCAAACACTCACACAAAATACTGCTCCAGAGGGAGACAGAGACAATCGGCAAATGAGGATCGGGTGAGAAAGGGTGGAGGTGGAGGCGGAGGAGGGGCAAGCCAGGTCAGGAGGCTGGAAGAGTCACTTCCCCGGCTACCGATTTAAATGATGTCCAGTGTGCAGCAGCAGCAACAAAAGGCAACAACACGGCACTTGCAGATCTGTTTGCTTAATGATACAACACTTACACACAACACACACACGCACACACACCCTGCCAGGTGAGAGGCTGTGTGTGAAACACCAACAAAAACACCTTCGGCAAATAAGCAGACGGATAATACGAAACGACGGGCAGATACTCTGTCGAATTGAAGAGCTACTGAAGATAATAAGACAGCCTGTTAATTTCCGTTTAATTAAAACAATTAATTAATTAATTCCCAAGTAAAATAATACTTAAAACTATCAAGCAAAGGGACACAGCCTGGTTATTATAGAGTGTCCTGATCGTCGTCCCTTAAAAATGTACCGGCGTAACGCATTAATCCTGGCCGCTACTCCTACTAATGATAACGATCACCGATTGAGTGGCAGGGGCTGGCGAAGAAGGTGGAGCGAAGGAGAGCCAGACAACAGGCGGATAACAACGCCTGTCTCCAAGTGGGCTCAAGTGCCTCACTGGTCGGAGGAGCAGGGGAGGCGGAGGTGGCAGGAGGCACGCAGACACGCAGGCTGGCCAAAGCGGACAGACGGCGCAGAAGCTACTCCAAGAGCCACAAAATTCCGATTCCGATGATGCGATCGTTTCTCTACACGGCTGCCCTGGCCAGAGTGTGTGTTTGTCTGTATTTGTGCAAGGCGGTGAAGTCGAGTGGAGTCAAGCAGAAGGAGTTTTGCACCATTCCACTCCATTACCAGTTCCCTAGTTCCCAGTTCCCAGTTCCCAGATCGCAGTCTCCAGCTTCCAGCTCCGAGCACAGATCTCCCGCCTCCCAGTTGCCAGCCGGGAGCCATGCTTCTCCTCTCCCGAGCTGTGGCAATCAAATGGCCAACGTTGGACAATACTTTCACGCCTTTCGAGCGCGCCAAAAACGATCAAACCGAATATAGAGGCTTTATGGGCCATGGGGCCGTGCAGATACCCTTTCTTTTTTGTTTTAAAACTTTACAAATTTTGGAAATAATAATAGTTAAATTTATTTTTCTGCGTTTGAGATAAAAGTAGAGCTTTTCACTATATCATAATAATTTATATAAACTATATATCAATTGCACTTTTAAATTTTTAATAAATCCGTATATATCTCTACAGCTTTCCAGTCTCCATGGGACTTTTTCCCCGTGCACTTTTCCGTTAATATTCACTTTATATTCACTTAAGCGCTCAATCTGGAGAATCTCGGCTCCAGTTAAAAAGGGGGGAGGGATATTAATTGAAATTGAACGACAAACAATCACTACATTGATTCGAGAAAGTGTGCAAGTGTTTTTTTTTTGATTAGTTCTTATCGCTAAGTACGCATTGAGCGCGATTTAGGTTTTTGGTTGGGGGGCAAGCTTTTTCGCACAATTTACCTAAAAACAGGCGGATCCTTTGGACTGACAGGCTGGCTTAGTTGGCAAACAAAACAAACAAACAAAAAAAATAAAACAGGAAACCAAACAAATTTGCACAGCAACGAAATACACTCTTTTATTTTCAAATTTTTCTTTAAAGCCTTGCCAAAAAGTTTTACGTGAATCCACTCGTGTGGCGTCGCCAAGTTTTAATTAAATCAAACGAGCGAACTTCAGATTTGCGGTGACTTTTAAATCCATTTTAAAATTGAAAACTTTAATATTATCCCGGAATTCTAGCCGTTTTTGTTTCTACTTTTTTAATTCAAACGAAATCGGTTCAAACGAAACGAGCCGAGCTCGATCAACAGTACAAAGTTTTGTAGAGCTGCGGACGATGGAGGTGGGTCGAACCACTCACGGTTACATCGATATTTCACGTTTTCCAACTGGCGTGATAAGTCAGCAATCGATGAACGATTTTCGATGGTTGATGTATTTTTCGATCATTGTGTTTGGTTGTTTAAAAATAAATATTGTTATTTGCCTAGTTTCATAGTAAATTAAAGATTATATGCTTGCCATATATAATAAATAATAATAAAATAATTTTAGAATAGTGAACAAATATTTTGCATATTATTTTAAGCTCTAGATGATAATGTACGTAATAGTTTATGAAACAAATTGTGTTTTGGAACGCAATCTACATTTTAAATTTGAGATAAAAAGTGCATTTAAATTTAATAGAATTTAATAAAAAATTAAAATTATTTTCAATATTTTCCAAAACTGAAAGCTAAACTTTTCACCAAAAAATACCAAACTTTGCCCTTCCAAGCACAGTGTGTATTTGTTGGTGTTCTTGGCCAGCCCGACCTACTGTCACACTAAACGAAAATAATTTTTGTTTTGCCAACAACAAATTTTTGTTGTTAAATGGCAGAGCCAACAGCAGACGCTCCGCGCTTCGTTCCAATCCACCTAACAGGGAGCAGCCACAGCGGCAGTTAATACCGCGGAGCTGCCAGCGCCGTCCCTTGCACACCGTTGATCGGAGCAGATCCCGGGGAGGCGAACGCGCGATCTATTTTGGCCAACCAAAGTTACGTGAACGTGAGGAGCTGCGTCGTCGTCGTCGACGGATTTTGGGCTCGGATTCACGGATTTGCGTTTGGCAGACGATGCGACAATGAATGTCCGTAAGCGGCCACGTCTGGAATTGGAGCTGAACTCGGGCTCTGCATCCGCAGCTCCACCGGCCTTGCTTACGACCACCACCGCTCACGCAGCGAACCTGTCCGAGGCCCTGCTCGGTGGCAGCGGTGGCGGCCAGAGCCTTATCCTTACCAGCGGCGGCAATTCCTTGCTTAATGGCAGCAGCGGAGCGCAGATATTCCTCACCATCTGCGGCGATGATGTGAACTCGGAGGATGGCGACGAGTCGCAGGAGTATTATGCCATTAAGCAGGAGCCCGGCTCCGATCTGGATGTGCATACGCTGCTGCCGACCAACCTGCAGTTGCCCACCGGCTGTGAAATCTACCTGGTGAAGGATTCAAGTCTGGCGACACAGCCCAAGGCATCCATTAAATTGGAACCCGAGCTGCTTAACGAAAAGATGGTAGCCTCCAGACCCGTTACGCTATCGGTGGCAGCGGTGGCACCAGCACCAGCACCTGTGACAGCTGCCACAACAGCTGCATCAGTAGCTTCCTCCGCCACCAGCGTGCTTTATGGCCAGCCGCAGCGATCCGTGCCAGAAGTTGCGGCAGTCAACGCCTCCTCCATCGTCCCTACAACACCTGCCAGTAAGCTGGAGGCGTACAAGAAACGCGATGACAAGCGCCGTGCCACACACAACGAGGTGGAGCGTCGGCGTCGCGACAAAATCAACAGCTGGATCTTCAAGCTGAAGGAGATGCTGCCCAGCCTGAGCTCCAATGGCTCAAGCACTGGCGAGGCCAGTCCAAGTCCCAGCACCAGCAACAGTACCAGCACTAGCTGCAGCGCCAAAAGCAATCTAAATCCGAATCCAAATCCGAGCCCCAGCGGACGGACGCCGCCCAATGACTCCAAGTCGCAGATCCTAATCAAGGCGTGCGAGTATATCAAAAGCATGCAGGGCGAGATTGACACGTAAGTGGAGGGGTTTTGCAAACTGAAGGATGGGGGAAAACGATGAGCCATCAAATTTTGTAAAGCGTTTTGAGTCTTCGTGTAGCTTCCTTTCTGTGCGTAGAGCCTAGAGGGGCAATCAGAGCTTCTATTAGCTTCAAAATCCCCCACTGACTCTCGTATTCCGTCTGGCTGTTGGTCTCAAATTTCTCTTTCCACTTACAATTCCAAGCCCGATAAGCGCTGTATTTATTTATCTATAACCAAGCCTGGCCAGGCCTTTCCACTGGCTCAGCACAAAAATGCCAGACTTGGTAAGTCGTGGAAATGATTCATTCAAAAAAAAAATCCCCATGGATGGCTGGTGGTTTCCCCTCTCCCCAATGCATGATGTTTTTCTAATGAAAAATAACAAATCTTATATTCTTTCAAAGGCTGCGCGACTGCTTGAGGGAGGCGGACGGCCTAAGGGCCAGCAATCAGGCGCTGCGCGAAGAGCTGGATCGTCTCAAGCGACAGCAGCAGATGCAGGAACGTTTCCACACAGCTGCCAGCACACGGTCCACCTTCAATGTCACACTCAACTCGCTGAATAGCTCGGCCACCAGTGATCTGTTCGAGGGCATTGATACGACGCCCAACCTGTCAGCTGTGTCATCGCTGGGCTTTGGCAAGCGTGGCCTGCTCATAAGTGATTATGATGAGTAAGGAAAGGGGAGATAGGAGCAGCAGGAGGTGGATTCAGGATGCGGAGACAAAGGCGGAAGCAGTAGGCGTAGATGGTGGAGCGCTGGCGCCTCGATAAAACAAAACAAAACTGAAAAAAAAAAAAACGCCCATCCACCAAAGAAATGACGTGCAACGTACACGCAACGCAACACACGCAGTACAATAAACGGATATGACGAGAGAGGGAGGAGAGTTCTTGTTATCGCCGCCGCTGTTATATACATGTTATATATATAGATATATATGCACACGTATGTGAGTATGTATGATATGTTGGAGAATATGCAGTCGATCTTTTAGGTGCCTCAAAAGCCATGTTCTGTTTGAAAGCTGATTCTGTCTCTTATTTCCAATTGAGTTCAATTAATATGCCACAGCAGCTGCTTTGGCCTGCTTTTTTGGTATTGGTATTTATATTTATATATATATATTTTTTTTTTGGCATTATTGATATTCCTAAACCGAATGAAATCAATGAAAATGGCAATCAAAGGTGCTGAGTTTATTGCTTCCTATAAAATGTGGGGTGTTAAGATCACAAAGAAAGTATAGTTGCTAATAAGAAGCTTTAACTAAAGAGCATTTTTCAGTTATTATTTTTATATGATTATTATTATGTATTTTATATTTGAAACACTAGCTAAAATACCATATTTCTTATTATTATAAATAATAGCAAAAGCAAAATTAAGCTTAAGGGTGACAAAAGTTCGACTGCAAATGTTGATTTTTTTCTTTTATTTTTTTTTTTTATCTCTGAGAGATCCTCATGCAATTTGCCATCATTATATATATATAAACCTACATATTACCTAGACGTATATAGCTTAACTAAAACGTTAACGATACCTACCTACTTGCATAAAATACCTTGGAAACTAATTCATATTTGGGAGCATATATTTATGCTTGTTTTTTCGATTTTAATGTACTGTTTCTCGCACTAATTACCTACAGGTTAATGTAACGAAATTATATTATATTATATACCTAGTTATATATCTTATATATATTATATATATATATGGACATGTGTACATAAGTAGAGCCAGCCATAAACTGCTCTTGACCTTGACCGCAACGATGATAATGATGATGCTGATGATGTTGGGTAGAAGGGGGAAAATAAGTATATATATTATTATATTTGAAGCATAAATTGTTGTGAATGTTATATCACTGTTTTCGATATACACGCTGTTTCAGAAGTATACAGTAAAAACAAAACCAAACAAAAAGGAAAACAAAAGTTTTATATAAATACATAAGTTAAATAGCAAAACAAAAACTAAACAAAGATAAAGCATATATAAGTACGAGATATATATATATATGATTTGTAATAATTAAAAACAAGAATGCCAAAAAAAAAAACACACACTTACACACACAAAAGGAGTAACAATACAAATCGTTGGAAGATTGTGAGGAGGGTGTACGAGAGGAATTGCATTGTTTGACCCATGTATCGCCTCAATGATATTGGGTATTTGTGTTACTTGTTGCTATCTATATACAGTACATACGAAATAATATCACATTTCTGTCATTTGACAGCTAATTCTATTCAATTTCAATAAACGAACTCAATAATGGTTAACACGGAACGAAAACAATTGGCTTTCTATTGAAAGAAGGAGGAATGCGGGCACCAGATCTAAACTCATGGATCGATGGTGGTTTATTTTCTCAGCTGCAGCTGGTTTGGATGTGTCTGGATAATATTTTTTATATCAAGTTAAGCCTAGGGGCTAGGTTTATTTATTTTTGTGTTTTTTAAGGGTTTGATTTGGTGTTATGTTTGAATTAGCATTTAAAAAAATGCAAATAGAAACCTAAACATTGCTTTTTTAAACAATATTCCATCTCTGTTTGCTTCTGAAAGATTTATGTTAAAACTTTTAACTTTTATTAAGCTTTTTCGTAATTGTTTTTATGATAACTTTGAGTTATCATTAAAAAGTCTGCTTAAATATGAATCTAATCATTATTTTGCTGCCTGTTGCCCAGAAAATCAATAGAACTTCCTAAACTTTTTTAAGATTTATTACAAATTGCACAATTTCAATAAAAAATGTATAAAATAAACCTCCAATAGTTGAGGGTTTATATAAAATAGTAAGATATATGGTATATATACTTATATAATAATACGATTCGATTTATAAAACCTCCCACAGCATAGTTTATAATCTTCACAACCTTCAGGCACTCAGCCTTCGTGCATAGTCACCCAGGTGGAGCAGGCCGTGCTCCACTGATGTGACATGCAAATTGGCACCACTCATATAGGCCACATTGATGTGGGGATTCTGCAGCTCCGCAATAAGGGTAGAGCAGGCAGCCGCCGGATCTCCCGTGCTGACCAGCATTTTCTGCAAGAAAAAATGTATATAATTTTAACAACCAATAAACTAATTAACTCTCTCTCCAATTCTCACCGCCCAGAACTCATTGCCAGGCAAGGCATTGCCATCCCAGGCATAGGTAACCACAGGCAGCATGTCCTCTTGCAATTTATCGGCAGGATTCCTAGCCGAATTTCGTATTTTGATGCCACTCTGGGGATGCTTCTCTAATGGCAATACAGCGCCATCATATAGACGTCCCACGCGCGGCAAATGGAACCAGGAGAAATGCACCACCCCAATGTGGCTGAGTTGCTCGCCCAGCGCCAGCAGACGGGCATCGAAGGCCTCGAAGAATGTGCGCTCCTGTCGCTCGGATACCTTCCACACGCCCAGACCGATGCCCACCACATGGATGTAGGCTGGCTTGCCCGCAGCGGCCGCCCGAGCCTGAGCCTCAAGCAGCAGAGTGTCGAAGCTGATGGCATAACGCTTGTGCATCACCTGCTGATCAAAGTAGCCCCCATCCACCTCCTCGAAACGATTACCCTTCGAGGGTAGCTTCTCGTAAAGGTAGTCTGTTGGCTCCTCATAGAACTCGCGCCAAACTCGACGGAGATCTGCTGCCGGCGAACTGGAAGCGTTACCGCCGCCTCCATATCCCTTCGCTTCGGTGTTCTGTGTGGGTGTTATCATAATGTCCTGATACTCCATCACATTGGGCCGCTCGAAACGGGCTCCAATCAGTCCTATGATAACGCCTTCGCGTTCGATTTGGCTCTTGTCCAGGGTCACCTCGCCGGCATTGGACCTCCGGCCGTTATTGATGAATTCCGAGTGCGTGGACACGTAAAGGAGGGCGGCCAACTTGATCTCATCGTAGCTGAGGACGGAGGTTAGCTCCAGGGGATATTTCTCGGCTGGAGTGCCCACTTCCTCGAAGCCCTCGTGTCCGGTTTTGCCCTCCATTGTGCGATAATTGTCGCTGTCGCCGAAGAACCAAACGCATCGCTTGGCAAGCAGACGCTGAGCGAACTCCACCAGTGACATGTCCTTGTAGATTCTCTTCTCCTGATCGCTGCCTGTGAATAGTTTTTTATGGAATGTTTTGATAAATTTGATAAAATCTTAAAAAAAAAGTAGATTTCCAAAATCATATTGAAATTATATTTAAATTTATACATAATTTTCAAATAAATTACTATGTTTTATAGTTTCATAAACGATTTTATGGAGTATTTGCAAAATAGAAGAAAAAAGGCAACCCGTAAGATAAAAGTTAATTCGTTTTTCAATACTTTAAGAATTAAAAAGTACTTTAAAAATTGTTGTATATATCTAAATAAACATATAATTTCCCTGAAAGCCTAGTTACTCACCAAATTTCTGCTTATGCTCTAAAAAATTAATGTAGAGCAGCAGAGTTCTCTCATGAATCACCGGATAGGCGGATGCTATTTGATCCTGGATGTGCTCCCTGCGATCCGCCGGCTGTGTCTTGACCCGGCATGTATCCTTACCGAACTGTAGAACACATTAAAGGATATAAATGGACTTTAGCCCATGATGAACTAAGAAAACCAGGTTTACCTGGGCCGGAAAGCGCTCTGAGATGGCCTGGAACTCGGTTAAATTCACTGCAACTTTCGGTTTTTCCAACTGGCGGCATTGCTGCAACGTTCGCTGGGCAAACGCACTACTGGTCGTGTAAGCAGGACTCGCGTCTGGCCAAGAGATTGGTCTCGAGCCGAGGACGCCCATGTTGGTGCTGCGGCTCAAAGCCATTAAATGGAAAAATGCACTTAGCAGATTACCTCGAACTCCCTTTATCAGCATAAAAATTAATAATACAAAAAAACAGACGTCGGAAAAACCATGGGAAGTGCTGCAAAACGATTCTGTGGCTGTTTATACCATGTTTCCACTGGAAAGCTTATGGAAAGCTAAGTTTAGTACAGTTTATAACAGTAAACTATCAAGTTCTAACTTTATTATTTAAAAAAGAAATTTTTGTTTTATTTATTAAAAGTTTTTTTTTTGTAGTATTAGTTTATAATTTACATTTTGAACTACCAATAACTGATGGACGATAATTTATCGGCAAAGCTACAAAACGATCAATTTCTAGCTTTATTTTTTTAAATATTTATATTTCTAAAACAAAAAAGAAGCATATTTTATCTTATATGCATCGAATCTAGATAAATTTATTGTTATTAAAGCTTTATAACATGGAAATGCGCGTCCCCCTATAAATATTTTCTCCCCACTTTAAAGTCAATTAAAATTTGATACATATTTCATCCTCTTCCACATTCAAAAGGTAAACAAAAGCCTTAAAAATCTCAAACAGGACTAATTTATCCAATCACTTTCTTACTTTTTACAAGGTATTTTATTTTATTTTAATTACAAAAGGATTTTCATCATTTAAATTAATCTGAGACTTCAACACCACCTCACACGTACGCACACACCACACACACTTTACCCCTCACAATGTGTGTGTGTCTCTCTCCTCCTCCTCCTCTCTGCTTGCATTGCTCCTTTTATCTAAGCCTTCGGACCTCCTGGCCTTAAACGACGCGCTTGACCTCAAAGAAGCGCTTCAGGTAGTACACCTGGCCAACTGTCATGAGGACCAGCACCAGGGCCTCAAACGTGGACCACAGCACGACGCGGGAGTTGGTGCTCTCGTTCACCGAGCGATGGATCTTGTCGCGGACCTGGAAAACATCAAAAAAAAATACCGAGGGATTAGGATTAACACACGTTGTCTATGTGGCAAGCTCTGGCTTACATGCATGTACTCCTGCTCGTGCTTGACGCTGGTCAGCGTTCCGGACAGCTCACGGATCATGTCCTCCAGCTTGGTGTGTCCAACCTCCTCCTCGCCGGGCGCTCCGGGCGCACGCTGCGGTGCCTCGCCGATATCAATCGAGAACATGACCAGCTTGGGTGTCATGCTGCTGCGTTCGTTGTTGAAGCAAACGGTGTAGGTACCCTTGGCCGGGGCCACGAAGGTGTACTTGCCGGAGGACTCCTTCTCGCTCTCGTGCATTACATGGTTGTCGGGGCCGGTGATTTTGATGTCCACGTCCAGGAAGCCACCGTCAATCACCTCAAAGGTGACGCCTGTCAATAAAGCCGGGGGCTACGTCAGTGGGAAACTCTTGTTAATCCCCCAAATTAAGCTATTGCTCACCGAACTTGGTGCCGCCTTCAACATTCTCGAAGAAGCACTCCTCGTTGTGGGCGTCCACGCTAACGATGAAGCCCTCGCCGATGCGGCACAGCAGCAGGAGGCTGCCCAGGAATAGCAGCAGCTTGGGGAGCAATCCTTCCATCGTGTTTGTCGGTTTCTTTTACCTGAAATTTGATTATTTTGTGAACGAGAGCAGCAGCCACGTAGTTGTCGAGTTGTTCGTGAAATGATGTGGCCGACATGCAGCGGTGTCGGAATAGCGTCCCTTGACCGGCAGTAACGGTTGTATTTTCTGCCAAATGCTAGCTGGTATTACTTATTTACCCAACTAATCTATCAGAATTTTCTGGGAATTTGGGAAATATTGCAAATTTAATTAGTAAATTAATTATTTTTAAATGGAAAAATAAATAATATATAGAAATACAATATTTCTGAACAAACCTAACTAATTAAGTTAACTAATTAATTATCACGTAAATTATTTTACAGTGTGTTTAAAAGCAAGCACAAATTATAAAAATATAATTTAAAATTTATTAACATTTAAATATAGAAATTAATATTTAGAATTATGTCAAATAACTTGCTTTGTAGTTAAAAAATTACAAGTTTTAGTTATCAAATGTCTCCAAACCCGCTGTATAACAGTTATAAAGCCTAGTCTGGCCATATTTTAGTTATTTTGTATAACGGTCCGAGCCGCGGTCACACTTCAATAAATTTTTTTGCAAAACTTTTGTTTCGTTTTCCCCCCGAAGAAATTCGTGGCAACCTGAGTTTTCCGGCTGTTCCACGCACAGATTTCGGACTCCAGGCAGCAGGCAGCCCTCAAAGGATTGCAGGTTTCACACAGGAGACTACGCCACCGCCAAGGATCTGTGCCAGCTCAGTTCGGTTCTTGAACGCCCACGCAGGCGAAGGAAGAGGAAGACACACAGCCAGCAGAAGCAGCAGCAGGAGAAGAAGCGGAGCAGCAGGTCAAGTGGGGAAAAGTTTGAAAGCCAGAAACAGTAGCTGTCCAGGATGCAGCAGAACGCGGCCAGCAATCCGTTTGCCATGTCCTCGTACGTGGAACGGCCGCAGATGGGCCTGGATGTGGAGTTTGGCGCGGATCCAGCCAGCGGTGCAGCCTTCTTCCAAAGCGACGGACGCAAGCACGATGACCTCAAGCAGATGCTGGACAGCAATAAGGATGGCCTGAAGCTGGAGGCCATGAAGCGCATCATTGGCATGATAGCCCGTGGACGCGATGCCAGCGATCTGTTTCCCGCCGTTGTCAAGAATGTGGTGTCCAAGAATATCGAGGTGAAGAAGCTGGTGTATGTGTACCTGGTCCGCTATGCCGAGGAGCAGCAGGACCTGGCCCTGCTCTCCATCTCCACGTTTCAGCGGGCGCTCAAGGATCCGAATCAATTGATTCGAGCCTCTGCGCTACGCGTTCTCTCCTCGATCCGGGTGAGCATGATCGTGCCAATTGTGATGCTTGCCATACGGGACAGCGCCGCCGATCTGAGTCCCTATGTGCGCAAAACAGCGGCGCATGCCATCCCCAAGCTGTATTCCCTGGACGCGGAGCAGAAGGATGAGCTGGTGATGGTGATTGAGAAGCTGCTGTCGGATCGCACCACCCTGGTGGTGGGCTCAGCGGTCATGGCCTTTGACGAGGTCTGTCCGGAGCGTGTGGATTTAATTCACAAGAACTACCGCAAGCTGTGCAACCTGCTGGTGGATGTGGATGAGTGGGGTCAGGTGATTATCATCAATATGCTTACCCGCTATGCGCGCACTCAGTTTGTGGATCCCAATGCCGACGATGATCTGGCGGATGGTGTCCTAAGCGATGGGGTGCCCAATGAGCGCTTCTACGATGAATCTTCGCACGACTCCTCCTCCAACAGCGATGATGATGGCAGCAGCGACGACGATGGAGGAAAGAACAAGTCGCGTGCAAACAATGGGGGAGGTGGTGGAGGCAGTAACAACAACAACAACAACAAAAATGGAGAAGACAGTCGTACACCCAGTTCACCGGGTAGCAGCTACCACATCGATGTGGATCACCGGCTGCTGTTGCGTCAAACAAAACCACTGCTGCAGTCGCGCAATGCCTCTGTGGTCATGTCAGTGGCCCAGCTGTACCATCATGTGGCACCCAAAAACGAAGTGCAGCTGATAGCCAAGGCCCTCATCCGGCTGCTTCGCTCGCACAAGGAGGTGCAGAGCGTGGTGCTCAATTGCATTGCCTCGATGTCCACCAAGCGAAAGGCGATCTTTGAGCCACACCTGAAATCGTTTTTTGTGCGCACCAGCGATCCCACGCACCTGAAGCTCCTCAAGCTGGATATCCTCACCAATCTGGCCTCGGCGGCCAGCATATCGCTAATATTGCGCGAATTCCAGACCTACATCTCCAGCAGCGATCGTTCCTTTGTGGCGGCCACAATACAGGCTATTGGAAGATGTGCCTCAAGCATTAAGGAGGTCACAGAGACCTGTCTCAGCGGGCTTGTACACCTGCTCTCCAATCATGATGGTAACCAGTTTGGATACACTTCTCCAATAAGACTCCTGACATATTCTCTCCCTTTTTCTTGCAGAGCACGTGGTGGCCGAGAGCGTGGTGGTGATCAAGCGTCTCCTACAGACCAATGCTGCCGAACACTTTGAGATTATCACCCAAATGGCCAAATTGATTGATTACATCAATGTGCCAGCGGCTCGGGCGGCCATCATTTGGCTAATAGGCGAATATAACGAAAAGGTGCCACTCATTGCCCCGGATGTGCTACGTAAGATGGCCAAATCCTTTGTGGACGAGCAGGATGCAGTGAAACTGCAGGTCCTGAATCTCGGTGTCAAGCTGTACTTGACCAATCCGCAGCAGACATCGCTGCTTTGCCAGTATGTGTTCACGCTGGCCCGCTACGATCCAAACTATGATGTACGCGATCGTGCCCGCTTTCTGCGCCAGATCATCTTCCCGGCCAGCGGCACAAACTCTGTGCTCAGCCAGCATGCCCGCCAGGTCTTTCTTGCCAGCAAACCGGCTCCAGTGCCAGAGAGCAAGTACCGTGATGGCAATAACTTCCAACTGGGATCGCTCTCCCACTATTTGAACATGCCTGCGTCGGGCTACAAGGAACTGCCTCCCTTCCCGGCAATACCACCGGACTCTTCTGTACGCAACATTCCCGGTTTTATGCAGGAAAAGCTGCCCGGCGACGATTCGCCTTCGTCATCGCGATCAAAGGCCGCTGCGGGTAACGGTGGCGGTGGTAAAGGCAAGGATGCTAATCGCGAAAAGGGCTTCCTTTCGGAATCGGAAGACAAGTCGTCCGCTTATTCCGAATCCGGCAGTAGTAGCGGTAGCGGAACCAGCGACAGTGAGTCGGATAGCGATGATAGCGGCAGCAGCGATGCGGAGGACCAAGCAAAGATGCCGGCAAAGATTGCCTCCAAGGAATCCGCCACGGGACAGCTCATCGATGCGGAGACAGTGGAGGCGGAGGCAAAGACAGCGGCTGAAGCCACCACGAACAATAACAATAGTAACAGCCAGCCGGCAGCCGGTTATTCCGGCACATCGGACTCTGGTGATTCCTCATCGTACAGCGGCAGCAGTAGCAGTGACAGTGACTCCGCCGAAGAGGACAACGCAGAGCAAGCCAAGGAGCAGAAGAATCATGTGCAAGCACAGAGTCAGAAGGTGGAGAAAGAAGGTAAGGACAAAGCGCAGACGGCGGCCAAAAGCAATCTGGATCTGCTGCTCGATTTAGATGACATTCCGCCCATTGGTCCTGTGATGACGCCCTCGCTAGGAGGATTCCTGACGCCCGGTAAGCATCATATTCATCGCCTTTTATCCATTTAAAGCTTATTTCGGATCTTTTTCCTTATAAACACACTCAGGTACTCCCATGGTGGCCGGCCAGGCGGCTCCGCTGCAGCCGCAACATGCCCGCAATCGGGTGGAACTGGTGGGTCCCTCGCACATCGAGTTCAAGCACAAGGAGCTGCTCAACAAGGTGAGCGGCCATGGCCTGCAGCTGGGCTATCGCTTCACCCGCGCCCCGCATCTCTACTCCTCCAGCATGTGCTCAATAGAGCTGCAGTTCCAGAATCGTGGAGAAAAGGAGATCACAGCCATACGCCTCGGTCAGACCACGCTGCCGGCTGGCATGCAACTGAATGAATTTGCTCCGATCACTGCCTTGCAGGCTCAGCAAACGGCCAGCGGTGTGTTGGGCGTTGATTTTAATGATTCAACGCATGCCGTCGATTTGGAGCTCATTTCCAGTGCGGGTAGCTCGCGGCTACAGCTAAAGCCGCCGGTGGGTGAGCTGGTGCGGTCCGTCCAGATTGGCGAGAGCTGTCATCGCGAGGAGCGGGCCAAGTTGCGGGGCATGAATGAGCATCAGTGCGAGTTGCGTGGCCTGAGGCGCGATTTAATTGATGTATCCGCCCTGCGCCAAAAGGTCTTCGAGTGCATCAATGTGGCGCATACGCACAGCTCTGCCAACGGCCAGTTGCATTGCTTTGCGGGTCAGACTCTAAGCTCCAAGAGCTTGGTTCTACTCACGCTGCAGTGGCAGACGGAGGAGGCCCTGACATTGCTTGTCAACTGTGAGAAGATGGTCATTGGCTCCATGGTGCTGAACGAGCTAAGGAATGCCCTGCAGCTGAGCTTTGCTATGTGAGCAGCAGCAGCAGCAGCAGCACGAATAGAAGCGAGATGGCAGATGATAAAGGGAGCAGAGCTGCTGCTCCTGCAACTACTTTTCAGCTGAGAAGAAAGCGAAGCCGCCTCACTACGTAAACCTAAGCATACATACATATTTTAAGCTATACACACATACACCTACATATACTGTAAGAGGTGTCCTTTTGGGGCCAAAGGTAATCTCTGGGAATATCCCTGGATTTAATATTTAACTTTTTAACTTGGTGCAATTTTCTAAATGCAATATCAAATTACTTTTTGGGCAATACTTGAATTTAATTCATTTGCAACAAATAACTATAAACATTTAGTTGAGAAATTCCTGCCACAGGACTCAGCATTTAATTGTATTTATTGATTATTATTTTATATAAATTAGCCAAATTTACAAGTGAATTTTATAGCTTTCTTTTTTAATTTATAACCCAGAGATTACTTTTGTGGCCCCTTTCGCCCTGCATGAGAGAATCCATGATTCTAACGCTTTTACTATTCCTATGTACACAAAAACTATAAAAAAACAAAACTGCAACCAAGAAATCTCTTTATGATTCCCATCCCAGCCTGGCTCCTTCACACCGATCCATCCTTCCTAGTTAGCTATATGCGTGCGTGTCCAGTGTGTGTTTGAAATGTATTTGTTAAGTGTTTGATGTTGTAAATCTGTTGCCTTCGTGTGCTCTATGCGGCCTTCTTCAAATCGTAGCAAAGACAAACGAATATCGAATCTATATATATATTATACTATATTCATACAATATACAGCGCAAAAAGCTAAAACAGAAAAGAACGTAATATTATTAATAATAATACCAAAATGTTAAAGCATTTGCCTGAAGGAGATCAAAGGAAGTAATGAACAAGGTCCTTGATTTGAGTTGACACTGAAATAAAGCTTACATTTTAAAGAAAGATGATGTTCTTTTTATATCTCCTGGACTATAAGAATAAAGCCTACGATTCTTGCTATAAATTAAATCAAAACTGTTTTAGTTTATGTTTCATTTGTGTTTAAAGTTTAATGATTTATTTATTCAATGTTCCTAGCTTTCTCTGTAATTAATTGTTACAATTATTTAATTCCTCCTTGACGTAGTTAATAAGGGCTGCAAGCTGGGCCCCCTCGGCAATGCAGGCCTCAATGGTCTTCTTGGATACGTTGAGCTCATGGATTATCTCACTATTTGGTGGGCAATGGGCCGACGTAATGCTGGCAATCTTCGAGTTGATATTTGCCAATTTATCTGCGTTTGCTTTTATCTTTTCCTCTAGGTTTTCAATTTCCTCCTCGGTGGGCAGGCCTTCAAATGAGGTACCATCAGCGGCGGCTGTATAATATTTTAAATATTACAAAATATTAAAATAAAGGTGAAAATAAAAAAAATACAAAGTTTACTCACGCGTCTCAGCCATGTTTTCTTCTGTGAATAATAATATAAAATCATTTTATTTATTAAAGGGATCAAAAATAAAAAAAAAGATAAAATAACATTTTATTCGATTTTTTTTGGTATAAAAAGACTTTTTGTCCGAAAAGGCGGAGAATTTATTTAAATTGAATTACATTTTCCTTTCAAGATTATTTTTTTAGTGTAGAAATTTAGCAAAAATGAACATGTTTGGCTAAATAATTTTGTTTTACGCAAAACTTGGTCACAAAATGAACAATACATATGCTATATGGGATATATGTATGTATATTATGTGCAAAATTAACCAAATACTTTTTCGGACATTTTTTTTATATCATTATTAGCCGCACATCCTGCAAATCTTCAATTAAAGGAATTTTTAAGCGTTTTTGCATGTGGCAACTAAAGACTGCAAATCGCTTTTCCTCAAGTTGTGCAATCGAATTAATTCATATTTTTTCACTCACCTGATAAAATCTTTTGCAAAAAAAAAAAAAAAATGAGAAAAAAAAACTGAAAACGTGTCTGCACGGAATGGCGACAAAATGCAAGTGAAATGGAATGGGAAAAGTTTCACCCTTTCCCATTTCGTACAACCAAAATGTCGCCTGACGTGTGCCAGGATATACTCGCCATTCGAATGCCTCTTATTAAAAAAATATGTAAAGACAAAAATTAAACCAGTTAATTACTTAATTAATCAATTAATTTACTAATGATAAATGTTTACCTTTAAACCAAGACCTTGTGGCATTAAACACTTAAATATATATTTATAATATTTATATATATATATATACAAAAAGAGGTATTTAGTAGCCAAAACACTTAATATTTTTTTGGTTTGACTCTAAATTTTTTTCCATTGTTCCCCTCTGTTTCACTTCTGTCAAATTTCTGGTGCTGCCATTGGGATTTTTCTTTAAAAACAATAACAAATCTGCAGTTCCAAGTTCAGGGCTGTCCA
This sequence comes from Drosophila mayri, assembly GCA_008042485.1. Lineage (NCBI taxonomy): Eukaryota > Metazoa > Arthropoda > Insecta > Diptera > Drosophilidae > Drosophila > Drosophila mayri. The sequence goes on along the minus strand of VNJN01005672.1, from coordinate 166,271 downwards.
TCTTGGCCGTTTTAAGCAGTATTTTTATTTAAAATTATTCACCAAGATAGGAACCACCTTCTCACCTCCTAAATATATACTACCTTGAATTGTTTTGTTACCAACTTTGCAGGAACTTCATTTTTTATTTCAAATGTTATTTAAACTGGCCACACTTTGTTTATTAATTAATTTAAAATTTAAAAAAACCAACTATTTTTGTGTAGTTTTCAATTATTTTGATGTTTATTCACGCTCATTTTCTTCTTACTTTCTCCACTCACCGAAAACAGAATATAAGAAGTCAGCAACAGCAACAGGTGCTTACATATTAATCAATTTCCTTTGATCCTGAATGCCTATATGTATATATAGAATATATTTCTGTTTACAGGAATTCCACACTACTGTTGCTGTTGATTTACATTTTTGGGGACATTTAAAATAAATGAATAGAAAGGCTTGGAACATACAAAACTCATTCTCAAATCCTAAGCTGCTTACTCTGTGGGTAGGTGTGCAGGTGTTGGTGTACGGTGTAAGGTGTTGGTGTTAGGTGTTGTTGGGTTTAGGTTTTTGTGTAGATTTTGGTGTTGTTGTAATGGTGTAGTGTGTGTTTTATAATCTTTGGGTTTCTGCGCAATTTAAAAAGCTCAATTTTCTTGTTTAAGCTTATCATATAAACGAGTTAGTTTAGATCGCTAGGTTAGTTAATTGGTTTTAGTTTTTTTTTTTTTTGGATTCGCTGCTGCTTAGTTAGTTAGTAGTTGTAGTTAGAGTCGGTTAGGCTAGGCTTTAATTAAGATATTAACGGTTGGAAAGATCAGGGGGAGGCGGGGTTGGTGGGGCTTGATACATACATAAGTGAAGAAATGGTTGGGTGGGTGAGAGGGCGTCATGGGTCTACCAGGCGGATGAGTAATAATTTTGTTTTTAGGTATTTTTTTTTGTAGATAGCATGTATGTATATGTTTTTATGTATGTGCTATATAGGTTGTATGTTAATGGTAAATGGTATATGGGATTGTGAATAGTTTGACATAGGCATAGATCGCTTTTTGTATATAAGTAGTGTCTTGGGGGGGGGGGGGTAGTATCGTTCTCTCTCCTCCTGCTCCTCCTGTATATACTCTTTTTATATAATATATGCCTTTTTCGTCCTTTTGCTTAACTTCATATAAAACTAGTTGTTTTTTATGCATTTTTTTTTTAGTTTTTCTTGGTTTTTAAATGTATATCGATTTATGCAGTATGTGTATGTATGTCTAAGGATGATTTTCAATCACTTATTGTTACGTACGGTGTTTGGTATAACATGCTTTGCTTGGACTAGCTCGATGGCCTTCTACCTCATTCTCCAGCTGTACTGCTCCACTCCTCCATTTGTCTAGCTTTCTGTTCTTCGTCTCCTTTTGAATCCTTCTGATCCTGCTTACTCATCGAATTCTCTTACTTCAATAACATATAAAGCATTTTGTTTTTAGTTGTTTTTCTTGTTGTTTTTTTCTTTTCGTTTCGAGCCACGAAATATTTATCGAACAACGATTCGCCCGTTTGATTATCGATAACTTGTCGATAGGCGATTGCGAAGCATTGAGCGGAGCGGAAACGGGGGCCTAAAACGGACGGATTGGTGCCGCTAGTTAGTCCAACGGTCTACCATTCGATGCCTGCTGTTGTTAGTGTTTTAGTTTAAGTTTTAGTTTCTCTGCCTCTGCCTCTGTCTCTCCTTCTTCTGCTTTTTCTCCCTCTCGTCCTTCCACTTTCTGTTGCTCTTCGTTTTTTGGTTTTGTTATCGTTTTGTTATCGTTATCCTTTAAGTTTTAGCCTGAGGTGCTCCGAATCGAGATCAGTTGTGAGTCCTAGAGCAACTAACCTAGGTATATATCCTGTTTTTCTGTGTTTATGTATCCTTTTCATCTTTTTGTTTTGATTACGCCTTTATTATGCTGTTATATATGCCATATATATAGAGATAGCCTCTCGGCACACTGTTATTCACCGTTATTTATGTAACTTCTGTGCCTTGCCTGTTGCGTTGTGTGTGTTTGTGAGTTAGTTTTGCCATATATCCTTTTTTTTTGTTTTTTGTTTTTGTTTTAGAAATAGTCCAGTAGCACCGGGTATTATTCTTTATCTCTTTTTGTTTTGTTTTTAGTTTCTTTTGTTTTTTTTTGCTTGCTTTTTGCTTTCTGCTTTTATTTGGACTTTGCTTAGTGGGTTAAACTGCAGCTTCGTCTAAGGCCGTGTGCTTAGAGCTTCTTGTACCAGTACAGATAGTGCTCCCCATCCTCCACCATTAGCTCGTCCACACCTAAAAGAGGGAAGGATATAAAGATTGTAAACATTTTTTTGGCTAAAAGCATTTTCTTTTAGATCCTTGGACTTTTTTTTAGTAAAGAGAAAATTACAACGTCTCTATGAACTATTTCTTTATTTTGGAAAAATAGTTTAATTAATTTATTCATTAATTTAGAGAGAGATATATGTAGATATCTTGAGAATTCTTAGCTGTAAAAAATATATATTTTAGATATTTATTTTCTCGAAGAGATACTTCTTCTTGAAAAGTAAAGGCAGACTCTTATTTTCAGCAGAAAGAAGCGCAAAAACCCATAAATATTTGATAAATAATTGAATAGAAAATAAATTCCTGAGATCCCAGAATCAATAATAATAATAATATCTAACAACCGAAGAGATACTTCTTCTTGAAAAGTAAAGGCAGACTTACCAACAGGCGCAATAAGCTGATTCCCGGGCGTATTATTGGGATCGGGTAGCTCCGGCAGCCGATAGAGTAACCAGTAATGATACCTAAATTATTGGTATAGGTATAGGTATAGGGATTATCAATTATTATATTTTATTGTTTGAGAAAATCTTACCCTCGCGGCTCCTCCTTCTTGCCATACAGAGTGTGGACATAGTGGCCATTGGGCCACTCCCGCGCCTCGAAGATGAATCTGGTGTGAGAAAACCCATAACTCATTAACTCATTGAGGGAAAAATGAGCCTCCAAGAACTCACCTGGGATCCATTTCGGCCGCCTGGGTCATGGCCTTGAAGAAGCTGGTGTTTTTGGGCGAGACAAGCGACAGGGAGAAGGCCTCGCTGACATTGGAGCCCACCCAGAGGGTGTATGTATAAGAGATGTTCTTGGCATCCGATTCCTCGGCCGAGGAGCTCAGGCCGAAGGGCACGGCCAGTTTGGGTTCACCATTCTCTGAAAATCAAGAATTCAGTAAGCTTTCCAAATTCCAAATTGGACTCATCCACTCACCCGTGGGATCACTGCTCTCGCGTATCACATGGTCGCATTGCAGTGCCCTCACTGCACCCAATCCCTTCCAGCCCAGCGCCAGGATAATGTCTGCCGTTAGGCCCACACCTATATCAGGCTCCTGGCCATCCTGCAGCGGCTCCTCGCTCCAGCCGCCATCCGCTCGCTGCCTGCTTAGAATATACCGCGAGGCGGCGGTGCGATTCCAATGCCCAGCCGGATCATATTCGAGATCCTGTAGAGCCTGCATGGCCAGGGCTGTGCTGCGCAGCGAACCAAAGCTACCGCGTTGATCCTGCAGGCTGGCCAAGCCCCGTGCCGGCCGACGAACAAAATGCTGCAAATGCCGATGACGATGGTCGGTGACAATGCAACGCAACGCCAGTATAACCATGGCAATGGCATCCACACTCTGATCCGTCACACCGCTGGCAATGTCCAGGAGGCGGCGTATCTGACGCTTCCTTACATGCGCCGCCGAGCTGCAGGCGGAGAGCGTGGTCAGTGCAAACTCAATGTCCTGGGCCGGTTCGTGATGCTGCAGCGTGGCGACCAAATCATGGCCATGAAAGTGTTTGGGATCCTTGCACAGAGATCCCAGCGCAAGGACATATCGAGCCAGCTTATCCAGATCCAGGGGCTTGGGCAGCGTATGATGGCGATCCAACATGGCCAGAATCTCAATTTCCATTTCCTTCACCGATAGGGTATCCTCCAGCTCCTGGATAACCTGCACATGCCCATCGACACTGTCATTGGGATCCCTGCCGCCGGACAGTTCCTTGGCCAATATAACCACATGGGTGTCATTGCCCCAGCCATAATCCGAGGCACGCTTCTCCTTCAGCCAGTCCAAAGCCCGCAGGATTGCCTCCTGCTCCCCCTTTGTGGGCGGTGCCTGGCCAATGGTCTGATGCTCGGGCGGCGTGCTCCCATTGATGGCCGTGGGCGTGGCCAGGACAAGACCATCCTGGGTGTCAGAAGCACCACCAGCACCAGCTCCTGTTAAGAGAGTTGTGCTGGAGATGGGATTGCTGCTGCTGCTGCTGTTTATGTTGGAGCTGCCGCTGCTGCTGGTGGTCTGCTCATCGCTGGCATCGTTGTTGTAGGATGTCCCCAGGCTGCCCAGGTTGCTTAGGTTTCCAGCTTGGCTGCTACCGTTGGTGCTACTGCTGCTGCTGCTGCTGACCCCCTGGGAGCTGCTGGGGTTGTCATAGTCACCCAGTGGCTTCTCCGGCACCGAGGACACAGTGCTGTCGGTGATGGGTGCCGCTGCCGCCGATGAGGTTGAGGGCAGCGCCGCTAGCGTTACATTCTCTGCCGCTAGCAAGGACGAGGAGGAGGAGGAGGAGGAGGAGTAGGTGGAGCGATCCGCTCCAGAAACGTCTAAGCCAAGGACGAACAGAAGAAGAAGCAGGAACAGCGAGGAAGGCAAAGGTAGCGATGACAGGGAGAACATCCTGGCTGGAGTTCTGAAATGGGAAAGGATGCAGATTTCGAAAATTGGATTTTATTAAATCAGAGAAGCCTTTAAACGCAGGACATAATAAAGCTAAAAGCTGATTTTATTGTGTATGGAATTTGTATATTTATCCTTAAACTAAGAATCTTTTAAGTACAGGAAACTTCTTATAACAAAATATCGAATCCTTGGTACTTAAAACTGATAACAAAAAACAACAATTTATTTCGATTCCTAGCTAATTTTGTATGCTGTCGCAGGATGTCGAAGGATGAGCACTCAAGAAGGAGACAGAAGGATAAAACAGAGAGAGGCGTTGCCTTGAACTGAATTTACAGCTCAGCTTGGGCACAGCTTAGCTCACGTCATGCAACTTATCGATAATTGCGATCGATATGCCAGCAAGCGCCGACAACAAAGGTCCTTAAAAAAGCACCCATCTCCGCCCCCCCCACCACGCGACGACAGCCGCCACACTTAGTCATCAAATTAAATAAATGCAACAGCAACAAAAGATTCCGTGTTCGTATCCGTGTCGAAAGTCCTGCCTTGTGTCTGTTGCTTTAGTGTTGGGGTAGTTCCTGCCGATGGGGTGGGGGCGTGGCAGGACACCCGCCCCCCCCGCCCCCCCTGTTCAATTGCCTTTGACAATATGGACTTCATTGCGGGGACACAACACAAACAACACACACACAGTCGGCTTGCGAAGGGAACTTACATAATAATAATACGGGCGACAACAAAGCTCCAGCTGCCGCAAAAGGATATCGTCCTGGCGAATATATCACTATATTTCACTATATATACGTTCACGCCAAAACGCCGATGTGCGTAATCCAAAGCTCAGGCCGTCTTTTTGCTTTGTCTTTGTTCAATTTTGCAAGCAATTAAATTCCGTTTCAGTTCCAGGACACCCAAACTCGGATCCTGGACTTGATTTCTGGCAATTCCTTAGCGCTTTAGCCAGTTATTTTTTGTTTAAGAACAAAACTGTGCAAACTTTGTGTGTTTCTTTGTCTTTTTTTTTTTCTTTTGGAAATTTTTGCGACAGCGACCACGACGAGGACGACGACGGTCGAAACGGGGAAAACGTGACTGGGCTCAAGGAGTTGCCACTGCTCTGGGAACAGGTGAGGCCAGGATATGTGCAGTGTCTGGCAAGGATCTGAATTGGATTTTATTTTTGGTTGGCAGCTTGGCTAGCTTCGGGGGGTTCTCAAATAAGCCGTTGGATGGCGTTGTAATGTTGTTCCTGTGAACCAAAAACAGGTTTGTTATAAATTTGAATTTTAAGCGGGAAAAAACTGCATTTTTTTTAATTCATAAAAAATACTGTTTTTATTTATTGAGAACAAATATTTAAAGCTATTTTCCAAGCTTTATACTAGGAAAAAAATATGCATTTTGAGATTAAAAGTTCTTTGCTGCAGAGAAGGATATTTGATGAGAAGGAATAACAACATGGAAAACATTTTTCCCTGGGTAAAATATTGGTTTATGTAGAAAGCTTAATTTCTTGCTTAATTATAAATTATGTAAAATTTAAAATAAAATTTTTATTGTGTTGTTTTATAATTCCTTAAAATATACATAAAATATAATTAGAGCTGTCTCTTTCTGTTACTGCCCCCAGGATTGAGGGTGACATTGTTGTCCATCAGCCGGCCGAGGTGAGTGAGTGAACGATTCCCTGGACTTGGTTGGAAAATATGTAATCCGATATAGTTATGTTTCGGCCGCAAAAGCCGACAATCACAAATGCCGACGGCCGACGACCGCCAACTGTCGACGCCAAATGGTAGCCGCTCCTGCCGCTCCCCCTGTCCCGTATATATAAATATATATATATATATGCCGCTGTTATCCTGATTCCTGATTCCTGATCCGACTCCGACTCCGATGATTGCCTATCGTTTTCGCGAGCAATTAAAAGAACAAGCATCCGTATCGGTTACCTTTTCTGCTCAAATGAAATCTATATGGGGAATCCGAAGCTGAATTCGTATTTGAATTGGGAGAAGGAGCGGGAGGAGGAGAAGGATCGGGAGCCGGAGCAGAAGGAGGAGTGGTACCAAGAGCGGCAGCGAACAAAGGAAGGAAGTCCGCGAGTCCTGCGACGATCCCATTGTGCAGTTATGACAGGCGTCCCCCTTGTTTGTGCCGGCCCAGATTTCTTGTCAAGACTTAAGAACGAAGAAAAAGGTTAGCAAATCGGTGCTAATTACACTTTTCAACATAGATATCCGGCACCGAGGAGCTCCTATTTCATTTTGTTGTATACTTTGTTGAGGAAAACTATTTAAACAATTTTTTTAAATATTTTCAAGAGCCAGTAGAGCCAGCGTTTCTTTTAGAAATATTTTCAAAATATTATTAGAAGCCAGAAAATATATTTAAATATTTTAAAAATATTATTAAAAGCTAGAAATTTTCCATTTAAATTATTTAAAAATCTGGTTAGTAGCTCGAAGTCCTATTTGAATATTAAACAAATTTTATTATAAGCTAAAAATCATATTTTAATATTTTAAAAATATTATTAGAAGCTGGAAACTTCATTTAATTATTTTAAAAATATGATTAGTGTCTCGAAATTCTATTTAAATATTAAAATAAATATATTATAAGCTAGAAATTGTATTTAAATATTTTTAAAATATTATTAGAAGCTGGAAATTCTATTAAAATATATTTTAAATATGAATAGTAGCTCGAAATTGCATTTAAATATAAAAAAAAATTATAAGCTAGAAATTATATTTAAATATTTTTAAAATATTAATAGAAGCTGGAAACTCCATTTAAATATTTTAAAAATATGAAAAGTAGCTAGAAATTCCTTTTTCAATATTTTAAAAATATTAATAGAAGCCAGAAAATACTTGAATTTTATATTTGTATATTTTAAAATATAAAAAGTTGCCAAAAATGTATTATTAAGTTATTTAAAGAATAGTATAAGTAAAAGAAAATAATGGAGTTTCCTAATTAATTATTTACAAAATAGTATACACAAGTAGCCAGCAGACAAATAAATAAATAAATCAATAAACGTCTTAAATCAAAACTAAAGCGAGATCAATGAAGGAAAAAATGGTTTTTATAAATTAGAAAGAATAAATAAATAATTAAATATTATATATATTAACTATCCCCTGTTCCTGCTGATGTAAAATATTTATAAATTATAGTTATAGTTTATAAGCCATACACTATTTTTTCTCCTTGGGTGTGTTATTCTCTGGAGTCTGGGAAGTCGGCCACTTCAAAGCCGCGGGCCCTGAGCTTTTGTCAAATTATTCGGACAGCTGAAGGTCTGCTCCTCTCAGTGCTAAGTCCCGCTCACTCCTCAAACCTTACTCCTTGTATCCCCCTTGTATCCCTCTACTCCCCTCCCCTTTGCTAACCCGCATACCTTAAAACCCAAAAACTTCTGCGGGATCCTTTGGGCGACTTTCTGAATGAGCGACAGCTGGCGCAACACCTTCCGGCGATGTCCTTCGTAGGTAGAGAGGGAATATCCTATGCCATTGAAGTGTAATCGGTACGTTGCCCCGAAGCCCACGCACAATTACCTCTTAGTCCTGTAATCCTTAGACAACTCTTTCGCTTTTTCCGACTATCTAAAAGCGGCAATCGCAGCTACTTAGCTTCTCGGCTTAGTTTTAATCGCTAAATGGAAGATGTTAGATTCGAAGATGCCGGCTTGGTCCCTTAGAGAGAGATCGCTGCCTAGGCAATTGTCTGTTTCCGCTGCCGCAGGACTCAAGGAGGCTGCACCTTCAACTGTTTATCAAGGTCCTAAGATCTCCACAAAGGAAATAAAGAAATCGAGGCGAGGGAGTGATCCTTTGGTGATCCCTGCGCAATATTTGGCAACCCAATTACTTTGTTTGCTTAGCCGACAAACTGTTTATTCAAGAGGATACAGCAAACCAGAGATCCAGCGATCCAGCGATCCTGCGATCCAGCGATCCTGCGATCCAGCGATCCTTTCCCCTAACAATAGAGCCATACAGCCTTGAGCTATTATCCCTCAAACTTTACGTTTTTTTTTTGCGCAATCGAAACAATTGTTTGTTGAGATTTTTCCAGGGGCGCGATCGCTTCATCTAGATCGAGATGGAAATGGAAAATGGAAATGGGAAAAGCAGCGGCAGTTGTAATTGCAATTCAACCGAAATAGACAGCAGGATAAATAGAGGCTGATAAAAAAAAAAAAATAATAAAAGGAGAGCATGCTCCTGGGTGCCTATGGTAAAATGGGAAAACAAAACATAAATAAAGGTATAACCACGCTTGATTTGAATGGATTACACCCTGCGCGGCTTGCCTCTGATATATAGTTTTTCATTGTTTTCTTTTTTTTTTCTTGTTGCTTACATAATCTTACATAATAAAAATGTTTATGTAATATATTTTTCACAGAATGAATCCTGTTTTTAGAGAACTTTCCGGCTTTGTTTATAATTTTTTAGGAGACATTTTTTGGTATTATTCTTGTTGATATTATTGCTTTATAAAATAAAATATTTATATTTTAAGGGTATTTTTTTTACATTAAAACCCCCCAAGAAATCAGAAATTGTGGTATTTACTTTCAATTGTTCGCACTCTGCATAAATTTCCCCAGAGATCTTGAAAATGGTTTTCCCAGGAGAATTTACGTCACCATGACGCTAGCCATATCAATACCAAAACTGTAGAATTTTCCACCTGACGAAGGGGGAGGAGGTGGGTCCAAGGAAGGCGGGAAATCTCATTAAATGAAATCCGATGATGCCGCCGATGCCGCATCCAGCTGACCCATCAATAGACCACTGCCTCAACTTTATTTACGTGCCGGGAGAGGGATACAGACAGAGCTGAGGTAGAGAGGGGTAGCGGTAGAGAGGAAAAGTTCAAAGGGAAAAGCCATGGAAAAGCCAGGCTAGCGTTTCTTATATTTCAACTTTTTTTTCTACGTTTTTCCTTACTTTTTCTTTATTTTTTTTTTGTACACAAAATGGAACCCGGACACGGACACGGTCATGGCTATGGCTATGGCTTTGGCTTTGGGGCCAGGACGAAGGACGACCAAGCAGGAGGCCTTTTTTGGGTTGTCATAGCAACGCAGCTAACGCGTCACTTTACGTGTCGAATCCGGGTGTTGGCAGCCATATTTGCTCTTATAGCGCTTTACTTTGCCTCGCTTTTTGCCATCGAAAAGGTAGAACCCTCCCCTATATATATATATATATATATATATCCCTATATATCTGATATATATATGTATGTGTATATATGTATAGCAACCCCCTGCATGTACACAGTACATCCCAGTTGGCATTTCTGTGTCGTCTCCTGGTTTGGTGGCTAAGGACCTCCCCCTGACTCATTTGTCCACGGCGGTCGAGGAGGCTCAGGAATTTGGCACACGGCGAGTAAAAGAGCCAGGATATACGAAATTAAGCCAGGATATTAAGCATTTGTTCATTTTGATCATAAATATATAGAAATATTTATTGGTTTTTATTAAAAAATATGTAGTTTATAAAGAAAAAGAGATATTTTTCTTACTTACAAATAAATAAATAAATAAGATATTTTTTAAGGACATATTTTAAGGATTTATATTTATAACATTTTTTTTTAGAATTTTTAAAGCTTTTAACATTTTTCATCGGTTTCTAAAGAGTTTCCATGGGTTTCCAATGAGAAATCAAAACATTTTCATGAGTTTTCATGGGTTTTTGTAATTTTAAACGCTTTTCACAGGTTTTCATGGATTTCTTATGAGTTGTCATGGTTTTCTTAAGAGTTTCCAGGGGTTTTCAATTTCAAATTCAATAATTCGTCATAGATTTTCATGGATTTTCCATGAGAATTCGATCGAACTTCAAAATTCAATAAGTTTTCATAATTTTAAAGACTTTCAAAGATTTTCATGGATTTTCAAGAATTTTTTTAATGAATATTTAATAACATTTCATAGAATTTTATAGAATTTTATAGACTTCCATAGATTTTCATACATTTTCATAGATTTTCATACATTTTCATAGATTTTTAATAGATTCTCAATATGCTTTCCCAATTATTTTTGTCCGGTGCACCCGTCTGCGACGACAAAGTCGCTCTTTTTTCGGTGTCCTGTCATCTGCTGTCCTAGCGCCCGAGTGTCCCCAGCTCCTGCTCCTACTCCTGCTCCTGCTTCAGGTGTTGTTGTGCTCACCTGTCCGCAGTTCCTGCCGCCTCTTGCCGTTCCCTCCCCCCTTGTCATATATTTGCGAGTCCTTTTTCTTTTCTTTCCCTTTTTTTTTGGTTTGGGGAAAAGCTTTCACACAGGATCCGCCTGTACATGGGAGGCTGCCTTATGTACGGCAGCTGGATGATGTGGTGTCCCCCGGTGTCACGGTGTCCTGGCGCTGTCCCCCATGCCATGGCATGGCCGTGTCCTTGTTGTCCTTGCTGGCGCCGTTGTTATCCAGCTCCTGCGACAGGTTTTCCTGCTATCTATTTGTGTTTGCTTGTGCCTGCTCCATTTTCCATTTCTCTTATTTCGTTTTCCCATTTTCTGTTTTTCCATCTGTTTGTTGCTGGCGTTCTTTTTTCTTTTTTTGTTTTTTACGCTGGTATTTTCGGTTTTCGGTTGGAGATACCATTTTTTAATAAACGAGGAGGGGAAAAAACTTTAAAGGAACTCCACGGATGGCGATGATGATGATGATGTCCGTGGCACAAAATGAAGTCATTTGAAAGCCATTTAGAGAGCATCAATTACATAGTATGGAAAATTTGCTGGAAATGTCCATTTCAATTGCCATTTTCATTTAGCTAATTTTATAAACATTTTTGGTTTATTTATATTTACTTTAAGGGAGGTTTTTTCACAGTTTTCAAACGTATTTCTGCTTCAAAGAGAAAGATTTAATAATGATTTACTGCAGTTTTATGTTGACCAAGTATATTTTTAATGTGCTTAAAATATCAAAAAAACATTTTTTTCTTATAAAAATTTAAAACTTTCTACATTTTCTAGCATTTTCCAGGATTGTTTTAGCTTTTCCCTCCTCAATTATTGTATTTCTTATGGATTTTGTAATGATTAAATAATTATTTCTTTATATTTTACCAGACAAAATATTTTCTAAAAAAATTGAGCTACATTTAAAAATATTTAAGGTAAAAAATTTTTAATTTCCAAAAGCTAGTTGCACTTCTCAGACTATTTTCTAGGAATTTTCCACCCCTTAATTAACATGGCTTAATCCCGGAACCGGCTAATTGCCATTTTCCGTTTCAAAACGCAATCCTTGATCATTAAACAGTTTGCTGTAAGGACCCAAGCTGCCAAGCGCCAATTGCAACAGCTTGTCAACCGCAAGGACATCATTGCTCGCTCTCCCTCTTCCTCTAAGGATAATCAGCGTTGCATTTGACTTTTCTGCTTTGCTGATGTGGTTTTAATAAAGTGCAAAATGTCATTCGGTGGGGGGGGGGGGGGGGGGTCTCT
>VNJN01005672.1:0-146046 GCA_008042485.1 Drosophila mayri | reverse complement strand
TGCTCGTTAACTTCAGTTCCGCCATCCGGAATACGGAATGCGGCATACGGAATACGGAATATGGAGTACGGAGCACCGAGCATCGAGCACCGAGTACGAAGCATGGAATCCGTGAATCCTGCTGAAGGGAGGCGGGGCACCCCCTGCTGGAAATGCCACTTTCAAGCTCAAAGTATATCCCAATTTTCGTGCCCAAATCAGCGGCATTGTGTGAATGTAAATGAAACGTCTCATTTCCGCTATGGCCACCACATTGCCCAAGCCACCACCCACCACCCGACAGCCACCCCAAGGTCCTGCCCACCCACCCGCTTTTCGCTGTGTTGTTGTGTGCAAACAACCACCGCCAACAATATTGGTGGGAAAAAGGGAGAAGAAATGGAAAAACTCGCAAGCTTAACGACTTTTCAATACCCACTAACCGAGTTCGTGGAGATTTATTGTTAATTAAAATAAATTAAAATTAAAATTAATATATTTCATATATATAATGTATATAAAATAAATATAATGGTACATCTTTTAATTGGTTTAAAACCTACTTGGTTTTATTTACACTTTTAAATTTGGGAATTTTCTTTGGCAAGATATATGTATATTTGGTTTAAGTATTTAATTATGTTAAAAAAATATTTTTTTTAGACAAAAATTTTCCTTAGTTTTATAAATATAATTAATTTACTTATTATTTATTTTTCTATTAGATATTTTTTACAAAATTTTATGTATGTATTTAAATAAAATACTTTATAATTTCAGACATTAAAAAAATTTAAAAAGCCCAAGTATTAATTATTTATTATTACTTAGGTTTTTAAAAGTTAAATAAATAAATTACATAATTCTTTAAAAATACAATTATCAAAAGTTTAATAATAATAAAGCAACTTTACTTAGGCTTAAAGACATTAGAAATAATTTAAAAAGCTTAAGTATTAATTATTTATTATTATTTATGTTTTTAAAAGTTAAATAAATAAATTACCTAATTTTTTTAAAATACAATTACCAAAAGTTTAATAATAAAAACATAACTTTACTTAGGCTTAAAGTAAGCATCTATTTACCGCTTTAAAACACAAGCTAATATATACAAAGCCTAAATATTAAATAAAATATTCGCAAATGTATAATATAATATATACAATAAATAAATATATAAAATAAACGTTTTTATTCATATTAATTATTTGTTAATTCTGATATTTTTTTACTTAAAAAATTGACTCAAAAAGGTGGCTTTAATTTTTCTAAAAATTTATTTAGTGTAGTCGCAATCTTTTTTAATAAGTAATAAGTTTAACTTTATAAACATTTTTTTGGATTAAAGTCAGGATTCAGTTGAGAAAAATTTCTACATTGTTTAAAAAACTAAAATATAATATTTAAATAATAGATAAATACCCTATATATTTCCTGCTGAATGAGATGCCAAAGGACAGGCAGTCCTTGCTCCCGTACGTGGCCATAGCCATGTCCCCATCCGTGTCCGTGTCCATGTCCCTGTCTGTGTCCGTGTCAACCACTCGTTAGGAGGCACGAACGCAGGAGTCCTTCAGTGGTTGCTCTGCCCAAACATCTTATTGTTGGCTTGTATATGTGCCTATATCCCTGGTATCTGCCGCGTATAACCAAGGGGATGTATGTACATAAATATATAAATATATATATATATTTATATATATATAAACTCGCACCCAGAAGTTCTTCCATCGGTTTCATCGTGCCGCACCGCCTCCGGATGTGAGTTATTAAATTGAAGAATTTGCGCCCCGCATTCCCATTGTGCGATGACGGGGCCTGTCCCCATACCCAGGACCTGTCCCTGCTCCTACTCCTCCTCCTCCTCCTTCTCTGGATTCATCCCCGGACACACACTGTCTTTATTTGTGTATGTTTGCGTGGGCTTGAGTGGTGCCTGCGTCAATCTGCGTGAATTTTTGCTCTCTAATTAGAACGCCTCTCCAACAAATACACATAAAGATGCCACACTCCTCGAATATATATATATCTAGAGAATATATATGGACTATATAGAGTGGATTCCTGAAGCTGTATGGTGGTGGTGTCATGACGATATCGTGGCTAGAGGCTTCGCCAGTTGTCCATGGAAATGGTAATGCCAATCAACTGGCATTCGAGGCGAAGGTGCGGTGTCTGTGATTTCTAAAGGAGGGAAGGGAAGGGGGAAGGAAAGAGAAGGAAGTCCTGGGAGTTACGACAAAATTAATTCACAGATTTACGCCTGGCATGAGCTCAAAAAAGGACACTTAACTGAAGATCTAAACCGAGGCCAAGGATGGGATATTATTATTTGGAAAGTTTTTTTGGAAAATATAAATGATTTTTGGTTTTTAACATTACTGGGTAATAAACAAAAGTTTAATTTTGAAATTTAATATATAATTTAATATTCGAAGCTTGCTTTTTAATTAAAAATTTTCCTATATATACATTATTAAACATTTTCATGGTGAATATTGATTTCAAGACTTAAGAAAACCATTTATTCCTTCAGTATCCATTTACTATATGTTTCTAATAATTTAATAAATCCCAAATAATACTGGAATTCTTTATTGAACTCTTAAGTATATTATATTTTAGTACATAAAATAGTATATGCTTTGAAATTCGTTATAAAAACAAGGGTTTTTATTAATTAAAAGATACTTTAACTTGTTAATAAATAACGAAAAAAAACTAATTAAATCACTTAATACATCTCCAATTATTGGATGATAGAGCCTCCATATTAGCTCCCTTCCCTTTGATTTTATTTGAAATTTTCCCCAATTCGCCACCATTTTGTGGATTTTCTTCGTTTTTGTTGTTGCCGGGATGGCAGGGGCAGCAGGACTCCACTCAGTTTCAAAATGGCGGCATTACAACAAAACAATCTTTTCAGCAAACACCAAACAAAGGCAGCAATATCCCGTCGCCGCCGCCCCACTCATTTCGTCACCCTCCTCCTCCACCCCGCTGGAGGCTTTGACAAACGTCCCAAAAAAAATACAAAAAAAAAGGAAGAAAAGCAAAAAAAAAATTATAAAAAAGGAAATTCGAAAAAAGAGGAGGTTGCAAAAAAGAAAGAGAAAAAAAAGACATTTGCCAAGCGTTTCTGAGACTTTTTTTATTTCTCTTCTCACATTCTTTTATCTTTGGTCTAGAGGGGGGAAGGAGATAGAGAAAGAGAGAGATAGAGCCAGAAAAAGAGACAGAGAACTTGCAGTTAATTAAAATCGCAACGCTTGAAGCAGCACAAGAAACTGCACAACAAAAAAAGGAAAAATATATCCTTGAGAAATGACAAAAACCTTTCTCTTAATTCTCCTTTTCTTCCTTATTCGAACCATATGTTTTCGATGGGATTTTAGGGATCTGACAGGGGGTTTTGAAGGGCTTTTTAGGGGGGTTTCTGAGAGGTGTTTTGGTAAGGTTTTTGCAGGGGTTCTTTCAAGGACTTTTTACAGGTGTTTTTACAGGGGGTTTTGCAGTGATTTTTGGTGAGGTTTTTGGAGCCTGAAATGCGGCTTTCGGTTCTGAATAAGAGAAAAGCTGGAGTTACATAAATCGTGTTCAAGGAAAATGATTTTTCCGCCCAGCTGAAAATGAAATATAATAATAATAAACTTCTTTATATTTTAGGTAATTTATTATATGTTTTCAATTGATAAACATTAAATTAATAATTAAGATAATTAATTAGAAGTCTTAAAACACTTTTAGACTTTTTTTCGTATTTTTAACTGGAATATAAAATGCAAAAAGAAAGAATACAAAGAACCTTATGTGAGCTTAGTTTTCCTTTAAGAAGTAAGTATTTTTAGATGAATTCCTTAAAAAAAAAACAAGTAAAATTAAAATTAACAATATAAAATGATATACTAAAAGTGTTAGCAACTTTGAGCTTAAATCTTTATATATTTTATAGATTTTCTTGAAGATTTTCTTCTCAAATATATTTTCAAACAAGTTCCAAAGAAGTTAATTTCTTGTTTAAAAGAGTTTTATAAAAATGCTATATTTTTTTTTTAAGTTTAGAAGTTTTTTTTTTCAAAAGAGTACGAAAAAATGATTTTCCTTATCATAGGATTTCCAAAAAAATAAAACGTATTTTCCTCTTTAAAATAATTCCAAAAATTACATTTCTTTTTCAAAATAGTATTAAAAAATTCGATTAGAAATTAAACATTTTCCGCTCTAAATTCCCAGAAATAGTATGTAGTTTTCCCTGCACCGATTTTCTCCGCAAATCCACTTTCTTCACACCTCTTTGGCGGCGCTGATGGATTGCCCTCGAATGGAATCGCAATCTATCATCAACGCCATCAACATGGCCATCAATCGCATTCGCATCCTGGCATTAGCAGCTCCTAATCCGCACTTCAGGGCCCTCAAACAGAGGATCCTCCAGCTCCTCGTTAGCTGATGCCGCTGCTGTTGCTCCAAAAGTTGCCTCATTAGGGCCAAAACAATGCCGAAAGCGAAAATGGCGGGGAAAATGGTTGGGAAAACGGTGTGCGAAATGAGAAAATTGGGTGATGGGTGATGATGGCTAATGAGAGAGAAAGAGAGTGGAAGAGTTGGTTGATGGTTGCAAAATGCAAAAATCGGGTGAATCGTGTGAATGGCCATTGAATGAGTCGGGACTAATTAACAGCATAAATTATGCTCAAGTGCATTACGGCAACACCCGGGCTACGCGTTACGGGTAACGGGCAACGGGTTACGGGTTACGGTTAACGGGATCCGGCACACATTCTCCGCCGGATGCAGCTACCGGAAGGCGGAAGGTAAAACGGGGAAGAAAGGAAGAGGCGGTAGGCGGTAGGCGGAAGGGAGCCACGCAAATCGACACTTGAATGAAAACAAAGGAAGCCGAACAAAGGCAAAAACGTTCATCGGGGCGCCCACTTGGGATTTACACTTGAAACTATATTTTAAATATATTTATTTATTATTATATCTTTACCATATTTATTTATTATTAAAAGAATTTAGTTGGATCTGAAAATTTAAAATAGAGTTAGGTTAAAGAGATTTTTAAACCATGACAAACTCAAAGGTCCTTTGGCAATAATTGTGCTTGAAATTTTATTATAAAAACAGTTTTTAGTTATTTATTATCTGCATTAAAATAAGAAGAAATGTTAGTAAATTATTTACTATATTTTTTATGAATAACAGAAATATTTAATAGATTATTAAGGAGCTAGCAAATTATTTTTACCCTAAATTAATGGCAATAAAATTATCCAGCTTAAAATATATATTTTTGATTATTATTTTATTTTGTATATATAAAAAAGATATTTCATATATTATTTAATACATTTAAAAAAACCAAGAGTTATTTATTTATTGTTAGTTCATTATTTATTACACTATTTATATAGAAAAGAACAATATTTAGTTAAACCCTTAGAAATGTTTCAAATTATCTACCAGATCCTTTTATTTTTACCTATTTTAAATTATAACAATTAAGATTTAATATTTAATAAATATTTTGAATAGTTTTTCTATTATATTTCAATAGATTTTTAAAGGAACTACATTTTTTCGATTACATAACTTCTGATTTGATCTATCTTTTCATATAAAACTAAATCCTAATTAATAGCACATTTTGTGTAGAGTGTAAAAGTGTGTGTATTCGGGGGGTTGTGGTTGGGTGGTGCAAGCGGTGCATATTCATTTCATTAAAAGTCAAAAGGTCCGACAAAAAGGGGCGTTGGGTGGCTACACGTGTCGCGCTTTCATCTCCTCGCATCTCTCCTGCCCTCCCCTCCCCTCCCCTTTCCTCTCATCTCGTTTCGTTTTCATTTTGGTTTCGGCTTTCGTTTTGCTTTTTTCCTTCTCTTGTTATTTTTATTTTTTTTTTTGTGTGTGTTTTTATTGTTTTTGTGCCAGGGTTGCCAAAAAGCACCCTGCCCTGCCAAATGATTGGCATAATGGCGTCCATGGGCTCGTCGTCCTTTTCTCCAGCTGCCAGGGAGTTTATGAATACACGGGGATTGAGGAGGACTCCGGGACTCCCGGACCCCTGACCATACTGATTTCCAACCCCGTAAAGCGCTGCTGAGAAGTCGAAGGACGAAACGAAAGCTTACCCGTCAGGCAGGCAACCCTATATTGTGTGTTTGTGTGTGTGTTAGGATGTGTATGGTTGTTGGTGTGCAATATGGTGGTGCGGATTCGGACGCGGCGACACAGCGAACGTGTTATTTACCAAACACTCGACGGCGGCAAGGCACATAACACATACACTCTGCTACAGAAAGGGACTCTGAATCCGAGTCCTTTTGAGCTGGGTGTGGGTTGTATGTGTGTGTGTGTGTGTGTGCCTTTGTGTGTTCATGTATTCCACACAGACACTGCCAGAGAGATAGACAAGAAAAGTCAGCCTCTTCATACTCGCCCTGTGTTTCTCGTAATTCCAAAATGTTTTCAATATTTTTTTGTCTGAAAACAGTGGGCACTTTGAGAGGGAAAACTTGCGGAAAATTCTAAACATTACACTTTTTTTTTATATATTAATCTTAATACAGTTTTTTAAAGTTTAAATAATTAAATTTATAAGCAAGTAAATTTCTTACAGAACTCTCTATGTAAATATAACTCCTTTTATGTTAGAAAATAAACTGAAATAAACTATAAATAAATTCCAGAAAATATCAAAAAAACCTTTAGACACTTGGGTAAATATCTGGGAATATTATATGTTGATATATGTATATATATATATATATATATATATTCACCAACAAGCCGCCTTCGGTGGAGAGAGAGGCTAGGACAGGGAAGGTAATCTCATAGGGCTAAAAGGAGCGAGTTTTTGGGGGCCTCAAGCTAAAACTGGTGTTATTTTTTTTCTTTTGTATGCTTTTTTGCTGTTGCTGTTTTTAAGATATTTTTTAAGGTTGCTTTTTGTTAGAATTTTTATTTTATTTTTAAGAGTTGGGAGACCGGCAGACAGACAGGGACAGCAACTAAAAAAAAAAGGCTCTCATAGACACACACGCACACTGTACACTAATTTTGCTTTTTATTTGTTCATCCATCCCTCCTCTCCCCTCTGCCTCTGCAACAGCGACTGTGGGCGGTGGGCGTGGCGGAGTTGGGGGCCAAGAATTTGGTGAGTGCGCGTCAACTATGTCGCCAACACCACACAAAAAGCACTATAAGAAATATATAGTCTAAAAAATAAAATAAATATAAAAACATAAAATATATAGAATATTTATAATATTAAAAAACAATTTAAATTGTTTCAGTAAACCCCTAAAAATTATTTATAGAAATTATAGAAAATTCAGTTTGAGGATCATTTAGAAATCCAAAAAAATATATATTTAAAATAATTTTTAATAACTTTCCCTTGAAGTAAAAAATTCCTTGTTTAAAGCTTGTTGGTCAGTGCATCCTGGTGGTCCTGGGCTCAGCTCGTGGCAATGCCTGGAATGCATGCACAAAGGATTTGTCATGAAACGTCGCCTCGCCATCACCATCATCCATCCAGCAGGCACATTCACATGGAGCTCTGATCCTGTCCAACCGTCCATCTGGTTGCGAGTGTGCTTACGTGTGTGTGTGTGTGTTGTCCTTGTTGCTCCTTGCTCGGAGAAGGATGCTCTTGAAAAGCATACACAACACGATGAGATGAGACGAGTTTGAGGGGGTGAGGGAACAGGAGGAGTCCTTTTGTGTAAATAGATTACAAACGACAAAACATTTTACGTGACTTCAGCTTCGGCTCCCTGCCCCATCACCGTGTGGTGCTCCTGCCCCTGATTCAGCTCCTTCTGTTCGTGCTCTTGCTCCTACTTGAGCTCCTGCTTTATCCCCAGCTCCTCCTTCGCCTCCAACTTTTGCTTCTCCTGTATCCTGTATCCAGACAGCTACAAATGGGCAGCAACGAGACGAAGCAGGACCTCTGAGTGTCTGTCCTCCTTCACCTAAGCCCCGCTGGATTTTAAACAATGTGTCCATCGATCTGACCATGTTTGAGGTGGAAGTCCTGCCCCCAGGGGTCAACTTGTTATAGTGTGCTTAGTATTGGATGCAGCAGGGCACAAATTAATTAAATTCTAAATGAAAAAGGAAAAGAAATCTTCAAAAAATATATCATGGTAATTTTGTATGTAATTGGAAAAAGGAAAAATGAGGAAAATCAGGTAAATTTTATTAAATTCTAAAGGGAAAAATTAAGGGAAAATTTATGACATTTGAATCTTAAAATATATATTTATTTTCTAAGATGAAATAATTAATTAACAATGGTTAATTAATATAAAAACGAAACTATGTATTTATTCATCTTCTTAAAACCATTTTTCTGGACCCCCTTAAACACCCATTTCCCTGCCAAAAGATCTTCAAGGATCTTTTAGGTTTTTATTGTTACACTTTTTCCTCTATTCCCATTTCGATTATCATCGCCTGAGTCCTTGCCAGGACTCGACTCGACTTTGTTTTGTGAAAAGCTTTTGCCACACACTGCAGTTTTGGGCCTTATTGGCGGGGGTTTTTTTTTTTGGAGAGTGTTTACTTCCTTGAGGCCTATTGAGGACTTCCGCTGACGGCTGTTTGTGTCGAGTGTCCTGATTTCCCCGCCCCCCTCGACCGCTTCACTCTGGGTGCTGTGCCGCCGCCAGGATCCTTTTCTCCTTCCCTCCATCCTTTCTTCATTTTTTGGGGTGGCTTGGCTGGCAGGGTTGGCTCGCTTATCCCCGCTTAGCCCTTAACTTAGTCCTCGTTTTACCCTCTCGACAACAACACAAAAAAAAAAAAAAACCATATCGATTTCAAGGGGCCGTCGGACGGCGACGTCATCATTATCCTCGAATGTTTTCATTATTTTTCCACTTGGCTCAACTCCTTGTCTGTTTGAATGCCGTCAATGGCCGACAAGGACCAAGGACCAACAGTGTAGAGTGCATGGCTTTAGGGGGGTTGGTTGGTTGGTGGTGTCGGTGGCCATTTTGATCTGACTCCCGGGAATTGTCGCAAGCTGTTTGATTTGATGAAATGCTCCCCCCTCCCACCTCCCCTCGCCGCAATAATAATAATCTGAATCTGAATCGGAATATCCCTCTCTGCCAGCATATATAGTACATATATCCATGGCACATAATCCTGCCACTTTTTCACCCTCTCAACGGCCACTTTTCACCCTCATCCTGGGCGCACAGCACACAACATGTGCCAGCATTTGATTAAAAGCGCTGCGAAATTAATTTCAGCATCTTTTTTTAATGCGGATATTGTCGGCGGTGGGCGGATTTCTCTTGGAAGTTGGGAACTACGAGGTGGGAACACCGCTCCCCCCACCCGGGCGGATATCGAAATTGTCGCCGGCACACTCGACTCGAGTCGGCAAGCACTTGAGCTGAGCTGAGCGCTAAATGGCGGCCTTTGTGCTCTCGCCTTCAAGGAGGGTTTTTCAGTTACCCTCGGGGGCTCCCTTTTGGGCTTTGGGGTGTATTAATTAGGGCGACAGTTGTGTGCCAAAAAAAAATAAAATAAAAAAAAGAAGAAGAAAGAAAGAAAGAAACCCAAAGAGCTGGGGAAACCCCCTTTGGAGTCGGCCATTTTGGCATTTGCCGGGCTTCAGCGAAATTGGAATGAGAAGAATTTCATTTGCCAGAGTGGCATTTATTGCCTTTCATTCCAGGACTTCAGCCTTGGTACTTAATTAAAAAAAAAATGCTACAAAACAAATGCAGTTAAAAATAAGGGAACCAAAAAATTTATATAAAAAATAGGAAAGCAGAAACCGGAAACGAATCGAGGGCGACACTTTGAAGCCGGGGATCCTCCAAACCCTTCACCCTTACTCTCTCTCTTTCTCTCTTGTAGCCTTACCTTTTGGCCTCATCGAACCCACTTGGACCACTTTGGCCACTTGGCCAATTTTGTGTATTTTAATTAATGACCAACCACAAAAGTGGGTGCATGGTTAGAGGAGGTCCCAAAACCGCCGCAGAAATGAAGCAGGAAGAATGTCGCATATTCTGGGAAACCTCTGAAAAACTGAGAAAAATTCAAGGATATAAATTAAATTTAAAATGGAATTTATATTTTTGTTTAATAGATTTCCTTATATCAAAGGTTTCTGTTTGAAAAAAAATTCATAATTTGTGTGGTTGATCATAAAACAAGATAACTTGGTAAAGGTAGTAATTTCTGGGATTTTTAAATGGGTTTGGAACTACAAATTATAAGAATTATAGATTATATTCTAAAGCTTTAAGTGGAAAAATATTTTTAAATTAAATTGCACTCAACAAATATTTTCTTAAATAAATAAAAAAACAAACTCTAAGTCGAAAAATATTTTTAAAATAAATTTCAATCAACAAATAGAAAGGTTTTTTTCTAAATAAATAAGAAGACAAGTTCCAAAGTATCCTATCATCAGCATAAACTATTTGTTGGTAATTAATAATAATAAGCAAATATTTAAGGAATTTTTTTTTTTAAATAAATATTAAAATATTACCACTTATTTTTATAATCGATTTTTATCACTGGAGCCAGAATTTCTACCGCCAGTAGCCTGTCCCCATTTCCCATTTCTCAATCTCCACCTGCATTTTCACTCCACTCGAACGGAAGTTCTCATTAGATGGCTGGGGCGGTGCTCATAATTCGAATTCGAGTGGCCCTCGAGGCTGAGCCACCACGACATTTATTTACAACATGGCAAATGCCGGGCACTTGTCACAGTCCTTGCCCCGCCCACCTGCCCGGCGCCCAGAGCTCCTGAAATGAGAAGGAGTCATGAATCCCCTTCGCTTCGGGCTTCATTTATGCCAATTTTTCAAACTAATTGGTGCTGTTGACATCTTTCTTTTTTCTTCTTCATTTTTTTTTTTTATTTCTGGATATTTTTTCTGCTTTATTTTCTGTTTTTTTTTTTTTTAGAACTTTCCACTTGTGAATGTTCGGGTGGGGGTAGGATGACGTTGGCGGCCACTCCACGCCCCACTAAAAGCACTCAGCAATGAAATTAGTGCACATTGCTGCATTTACTCCTCCGCCAGCCATTGCAGCGCAACTTTTCTACCCATTTACTAGCCTTCCTTTTTTTTTTTACACATTTTCATAGCCTTTTTAATTTCCATCTTCATAGCCTTTTTATACCCATTTTCCAGCTATTCTTTATATATTTTTGTTTTTGCAATCTGACGACAGGTGCAATGAGTACACAAATTTACTCAAGTGATTGACAGCCGCTTTAATCGCTGTTTTTCCAAGGAAATTAACCGCTGATTAAGGTGCCTGGAAATCTGAGATAAATATTAATTGGGAATAGATTTCGTTTATAATATTAATACTAACTCAAGTCTCGGAAATATGTATATTAATATTAATCAAGATGAAAATAGATTTAAAAGGAAGAATTTGTTATCTATTTTTTTTAATTTTCCAACTCAACAATCTTTACAGGACTTAATCTCTAGTTGTAAAATCAGAAAATTTGCAATTTTTCCAGCTGGGAAAAGAATTGAAAAAAAAAAAAAATGTTAAATTGGTAACGGGAAAAATTGGAAAAACAAAGAGAAAAGAATTATGCACCGCCAATCTGCGGGCGGCTGCAATTCCGGACAATGCCCAAAATGTAAACAATATTCCAAATTTCCACGCTAACAATGCAAGAGGGTGTGCCAAAGGGTATAGGGTGTGTGTGTGTGTGTTGGGTGTGCGGCAGTTGAAGGTGCAAGAGCTCTATGGTCCGTTGCCCAATCAATTTTTGATGGACGTGCGAAATTTATGGTGAAAAATATTTGACTATGCACAATGAACTCGAATTTCCCTGCCCCCTTCCGCCAGGATCGCAGGGTCCTGCGGATTTGTATAGGCCAACCAAGGAGCAGCGGCAGGGAGTCGGAAGATGGTGCCCAATTGGGCCTATTCAGGAGGCTAGCCAGGCGCCTACTCTGGGCCTCGTCCTGCTTCTCCACTTTAAACTTTACACTCTGCCAGACACTGCAAAAAAATATTGGGGATATAAATGTAATTAGAAATATATTTTTAAGAATTTTAAATTCATTTTTTTTTGGTTTTTATTGTTGAGTTTTACATTTTTTATGAGACATATTTTAAAGAATATTATATTAAGTATACAAAATAATAATGTAAATAATAATATATCTTAAAAATAATTATATAAATAATAATAATTTTAATTTTTTTTTAAGATTACTATTGAAAATACATATAAGTAAAATGAAATTGAAGCTTTTAAGCAGCAAACTCTTTCTCATATTTTCTCTCAGTGTGTGGCTACACAAAAATATTGGCCATGTGCTATGTGTTGTTGGCTTTCCACCTCCCCCTCAAAACGGGCATCCATGAATTTGTTATGTTTTTGTTTAATTTTTACGTTTGTTGCGTATTTATGACGCCGGAGGGGGGAGGAGCTGAGCCTCAGTGCGGTGCAACTCGTTTGGGTCAGCTTTCCTGCATCCTGTGTCCTTTGGGGGATGCATGGTAGGATTCATTTTGGGCCATAGTACAAGGATATTAAGCTTATTTGTAATCATTTTTGTTGCTTTATTTGTTCCATATTTTTTCTTATGAAAGACAAAAATTCGGATCAAGAAAATGCTATATTTACAATCTAAAAATTTGGGTTAATATATATTTTGCAAGGATTTTCTCAGGCTTACAGGGTATCCTTGTGTCTATATCTTTGTCTAGCTCATTGCTAGGGATTTTTGCAAATGTTGCACTTGTTGTGGGCGCTCTATGGAGCGTTTCGAAGCGCTTCCAGGCAATTTGCCGATGAACAATCAGCGCGAAATACAACATAAAATATTTAGAGGGCATCCAAATAGCCGTGCCCCCTCCTCCCCCTTGCTGACCCCCCTCTGTTAACCCCCTGAAGCCACGCCTTAACCCCTCCGTTTGCTGTTGCTGCTGCCGCCGCCGCCCTGATGGTCAGCGAGGCGCTTTGGTGTTGCTGCCGCTTCGTTACCTCGACGCGGCGCGTTTGATTTGATTTATTTTGAATTTGCATATTTGGCGCCCGGCTAGCCCCGCTTTTTGCATTTTTAAACATGCTGCCGCACATGCTGCATACTTTCGAACGCCTCTGCATACGTGAGTGAACGAGATTTGAATTTTGAATTCGATTTTTGATTAGCTTCGCGCTCGACTGCACCGGGAATGCACGTGGAATGCAGCCTCAGCCGGTAGCTCTGCCTCTGCCTCTGCCCCAATTTTTCCCTATTTTCTAGTCCTATTTTTCCCACACATACATTTTCCAGCTACAGTTTTCACCTGGTTTTTTGCTTATTTTTCCTTAAGAATGATTACTATTTGGTTTCATATTAAAGGTATATATTTAACAATTTAATAAATGTATGTATTAAATTTATATTTTCCAAATAATATAATTATTATTATTTGTTGTATTTTACTTTAAAATGAATTTTACCTAAAGCTAACGTAACATAGAATTATTTATATAGTTTCAAGCATAGATATTTTTTAATTGAATTATTTTGTAGTAGATATAAATTTAAATAATTTTACTCATTTATTATTTACAGAAATGAGTAATTCCAAGGAAAAGTGTCAAACAAGAATAGTAATCTGATATCTTAAGATATATTTTTATAATTTTTTTGGGCTTAATAAGTTCCGAATTTCGCTTAGAATTTGGGATATTAGTAACACGTTTCAATCTTAAAATTACATATATATTAAGCTTGAAAAGAATTTAATTTAAAGTAAAAAAATATAATATATTAATAAGAAATATTAATAAGAAATATATTATATTTTTTTACTTTAAATTAAATTCTTTTCAAGCTTAATATATATGTAATTTTAAGATTAAAACGTGTTACTAATATCTATTTTATACTAGGAGCCTCTTCAGCCAAGGCTATACAATTTTCTACAGATCTTAGAAGTTGATAATTCCATATAAATATAATTAAAACTTTTCCATCTTGAAATTGCATTTATTTGTTTTATAGCATTTATTTTTATATATATTTAATTATGTAATATTATATTAATTTAAGATTAAAGGATACTAAAAGACTCTTCAGTCTGTAAGTAATTATTATTATTACTTTAATTACATTTTTTTTTTGCTTTATTTAGTATTTGTTTTTATGTCATATTTACTATAATGTTTATGCCAGGAATATATTATTAGAAATAGTTAGAAATGCATTCAAAATTAAGAGAAACTCAAAAGATGCTCTCAAAAAATATAAATAAATTAACAAACTATTAAGCAATGTTCGGAGAATCATCGAAATATTTATATAAAAAAGTTGTTTTTTCTCTCCGACATCTTTTATGTTTTATTTTCTGTTTAAGTAAAGATACTCCATGAATAAACCAAGCCAAATTCACTTTCTATCAACTCACAAATGTCCTTTCAGTTTCACAAAACTTGCCTAATTGGGCGCTTTGGATTTTGAAGGCTTTACGCTTCTTGCCAACACGAAATTGATCACTTAAAACTATTAAAAGTGTTTTTGCCTGCCTATTTTTTTTATTTTTATTTTGCCAAAGGACAAACTCGATTTAACTGAAAGTCTCCTAAATCGGAAAACTGAAACTGAAACCCGGGCTGAAAATGGGGGAAATGGGGAGGGCGAAAGTGGAGAAATAAACAAGTTATCAAATATTTTTCGGCCATGTCTCCGGGGGGAGATAACTTTTGGCCAGCAGCTGGCCATGCAAATTGTATGCTGGCCCGGATTTGGTTATTAGAATTGCATTCGATTGGATTTGAAATTGAAATATTTAACACATTTTCCGGGGCATTTTCCGACGGCTCCCAATGGGGATTTTGAGGCGCATCAAAAATTTCTGTTTGGTTTTTCTATTTTCCATTGCGGATATTTCCATATATGAATCGGATTTACCTGATGACGATGATAATGATAATCAGGATGATGATTACAGATGAGTGGCCAATGGTAAACGGAAAGCGGAAAATGGGAAAACTGGCGCAACTGAAAATTGGGCAATCAGGCGCAAACAACAAAAACAGAAACTCAAAGCCAAAAACTAAACGAAAATAAAATAAAATAAAATACGAGCAACTGAAATGAAATGAAATGAAATTAGGGTGAGGGAAGGCCAAAAGGAAGCCAAATCAGAGCAGCAGCCCTTAGATCATATCGATGCCCGTAGTCCCTAGGGGCTGGAAAACGGAGGAAAAACCCCCGCGTCCGTTGATGAGATGAGCCCAAGACAGGCCACTGGCAAGCACTGCCCGAAAAACTGTATAAAGAAAATGAGTATAGTGAAGAATATTCAGAAAATATAAATGGAGAGGCAATAAGGATTATTTAGTAAATTAATAGAGTTTTTATTGGGATTTATATGCATTTATCATATAATATAAAGTAGGAAAAACAGGCAGTTAAACTATTTAATTCCAAAGAAAATAAAGAAACAAAAAATATATATAGATGTATAATAACTTTATAAAGAAAGAACCTCAGATTTACAATTTATTAAGCCTTCGAACGACCTAAGACTTTGATAAAAATTAAATTTTTTTAACTTATTATTATTTTTTAATATAAATAATGAAATATTTAAGGAATTATGTATTTTTTAAGTATTTAAAGTATTAAATGTAAGCATTTTGAAACAGATTTTAAATCATGTTCTTAGAATATATATTTTATCTTTAAGTATTTTATTATAAGAATATTTATTTGAATATTTATTTTATCTTTTATGGTATTTAATTTTATTTATTTAAGTTCTTAAGACAATAATAAATGCAAAATTTATGTGTTGTCTAGAACTGTTCATTTTCTTTTTTGCTGTGCAAGGACAACAAACTAGCACTGATAAAAGTATTTCAATTAGTGATGGCTAATGGCCGCATGCACGAGGTCCTGCGTGGTCCTGCGAGGCGCCTGCATGCCGCCTGCCTGCTTCCGTTGTTGTTGTTGTTCAAATCAATATACATAAATGATGGCATCTTAAATAATTTGCAACTTGCCGGCTGCCGCAAATGTACATAACAACAACATCAGTCGCATATGTATAAGGTATATAAACACTTTTGTATTTGTATATATGTATTTATATATATGTATATAAATAAGTGTGTGTGACGATGCTGTGTAAGATAGATGTTGAATGTGTCTCTCGCTTGAATGCCTTATTTTCACCCTCGGGGCGACAACGCCAACGCCAAAGCCAAGCCAACAACACGGGGGAAAAACAACAACAATGTTCAGAAGCGTAGTTCTAAGGATTACAATTTTACATTAGGAATTTAAGTTAACTAAAAACTGAGGGGTTTTATTATATGTGTATATATATATTTTAAATAATATTTAGTTGGATTTTAAATTTTAAAGGTTGATCTATGTATTCATAGAAAAATTGAAAACCTTTAAAAACAATTAAAACTTGATGTTTAATATACATATTTAAACAAATTTATTTAAATTTTATTTTCAATATTTCATTAAGTTTTATTTTTCTAAGTTATTTTCCTACAATTTCTTAGGAATATTAATTAAAAATTTAAGCTTTTTCTTTGCCATATTTTAAAAAGTTTCAAAAACCATTTAAAAAGCGCCAAAAAGTAGGAAGTCTATATTTTTGTTGTTATAATATTTTATTGTTGAGCCATCAGTGAGGTAATTATTAAGTTTATAACACAAACTTGAAGCTGAAACCCCTTTTAGACTTCCTTTTGACTACGCTCCTGAACCACATCGAAAAAAAAAGGTAGTCTGAAGGCGGAGGCAGAGGCGACACAACAATGGCGGCTGAATCTGACGACGGTTGACACGAGTTCTCGTCCAAAAAGCTCAAATTGAAAATAACCAAAGAAGGCCCAAGGGATGTAAGCGGGTGGAAGGGGGGTAAAAAAATACAAAAGCAAAAAATAAATAACACTACAAAAAATGCAACAAAAAAGAAGGAAGAAAAATAAAATGCCAATGAAAGGCACTCCTCTCTCTTCTTGTAGCTCGTCTTAGTCTGGCCTGGAAGGTGGACCTTCATTTGGCTTTATATTTTATGTTTATAATATATTTGATAATATTTATAAATAATTTTATTGTAAATAAATATTTCAAGAATTATTATATTATTTATGAAGCCTTAAATATGCCTTATAGTGTGTTTAGTTATATGTTTTGATTTGTTTTTATTACAGCTGCAGACCATTAAGCCAATAATTTGCCTAATAACAAAGTTAAAAGCATAAAGAAACCCTAAAACTTGTTGAAACTTGGTCAGTACTTGACTGTACACCCATTGCTTTTTTTTTGTGATCGGTGACGATCCATTGTCTGATATCACAATAAAACAATGATAAAAGCACCCCACAAAAAAAAAATAATAAAAAACCCAAACAGGGCAGTATCGCCAATGCCAACACCCAACGTCATGATTAGCATCCTGCAAATCATCATCATCATCTGGGCTTGCTTCGTTTGTATGCTTCGCTAAATTACTTTTAGGGGCAGGAGGCAAAAAGGGTCCTGGCCAGGACACGCGCTGCCATTTTATTAGAAAACGCCATGTAAAACGACAACGGCGAGAGCAAATTCACCATTTTGTCACAAAACAAGCGCACACACGCATCATAATACACCCCCTTTTCCACACACACACACACACTCGCAGCTACTTTCACCCTTAGGAAGCCGGCAGAGACAGAGGCAGGCGACGACTTCTATAAACATCCAGTCAACGACGTTGGCAAACAAACAACAACAGCTGCTCGACTCGACTCAACTCGGAGCTCTCAACCCCCAACCCCGATTTCTCCACTCCCCCTTCCCCTCCAAAAGTGACGCCTCGGCTAAAGAGGGTGACAAATCTAAAACGCCGGCGCCGGCAGAGAGGTGAAATTCACCACGACAGCGACGCTGACTGAGAGACAGCAGCGCAGCAGGAAAACCAACCCCCTAAAAGGAGGTCTCTCTTCAGCTCTTTGGCTCTCTCTCTCTCTCTCTTTCTGTAGCTCTCTCTCCTGAGAGAGTGTGTGTGCCGTCTTCGTTGGCCTTAGAGCCTTCACTTGGCCAATGGTGACACATGACCACCAGGAGTGGCAACATCATCGCCTCGCCTTGCACCACCCCCCTGGGGGCACACTGTGGGTGGTATTATTAACGCGCCCCCGCTCTGCCGAAAAGAGATTTGCTCTTGTTGTGCCTGGGAAATACTCATCCTTTATCCTGTTTTTCTTATTTTTACTCTTTTTTTTTTGGCGGTGCAAACTACGCGCTGTCGAATATGCCAACTATCCGAAATTGAGGCAACAAGTGGTGGTAACATATAAATTTATACAGATCGCGAGGGGCATAATTGTGGGGGGTGTTCATCGTGAAGTCATGCTGGAAAAGCATTTCCCAATTAATTAAATAGTTTTTCGCTTTATTTGTTTAGTATTTGGGAATATATTATGGGTCCAAATGTATGACTTTATAGTCATTAGACTCAATTATATCCCTAGTTGTGTTTTATAATTATCTGAATGAGTTTAAATTGAGGGTCTTTATATTTTAGTGGGTATTATTGTGTTTAATATACAAATTATGGAATAGTTTATAAATTTATTGGGCTTTAAGCTTCGGTTTATTGTTTTAAAAATTAACTGATGACATTTGTAAATGAGAGTAAAAAAAAACTGAATAGTTTAACCTTAATCGAATATACATATTTGGGATCAAAATAATAGTAACAATCTCTAGTGACTGACAATTAAAAAAAAACCGTTTCCTGCTAGGAAATAATTAATAAAATGAAAAATGAAACATAAGGAAACACAGTAAAGAACCTTAAAATTATAAACAAAACTCTGCAAATGTTATTAATTATTAATAAACCCTATAAAATTTTATTATAACAAAATTTCTGAATTTAAAATAAATTATTCAACATTTAATAACCATTTAATAGTAAATATTTCCTATGATAAATGTAATTATCAAGACATTTCATAAAGAGATGCGACAAAAATGGCATCCCAGAAAAAATATGCCTTAAAAATTTTAAGTTAAAATCTTAAATTTTTAAAAATATAACTAAATATACATAATTAACGTGCTTAAATATTCCCTTACTTACTTTTATAGAACTTAGTAGAAATAGTACATTTTTAGACCTTTTTTTAATTAAAAATCCATCATAAATATGATACCGCTTTAATCATGATCATGATCCTGAATTTTCGTCACTGAAATGCAATTTCATCACGGCATAACAACCCTGTCTTTGGCTGAAGCGAAAAGAATCCACCCCTAAGCGAAGTTGCTTAAGAAGAGCAGCCCCTTAGGCCGTTTCTTGCCTTTTCCCACGGAAGCCACCACGGCGACAAGCAGCAAAGGGAGGCCGCGTCGCGGTCTCGCCGCTGGCCCACAGATGGCGCCTGCCTGCCCGCCGGACTTAGCGAACAGATGGCGGCAGTTCAGGATGGTCCATTTGGGATTTTTGGGTCTCTTTTTTTTTAATAAATAATTAATATATTTATTAAAACAAGAGATACATTGAAAAATAATAATGATTGCGAAAGTGTAATGTT
The DNA here is from genome assembly GCA_008042485.1 of Drosophila mayri. NCBI lineage: Eukaryota > Metazoa > Arthropoda > Insecta > Diptera > Drosophilidae > Drosophila > Drosophila mayri. The sequence goes on along the minus strand of VNJN01005672.1, from coordinate 126,500 downwards.
GTTAATACCTTTATCATTACTCTGTTATAACATTAGCCAGGTGCTTGCCCTGTTTACTAGGCAGTTAAGGCCCTATTAAGGCAAAATCGTTGTTGTACAAAAATCGTATACAAAATTTTTTATTGAAACTTTCAAAATTGTACAATCATTAAAGTTCTTAAGAAGAATAAAAAACATTATTATTATTTTTTTTAATTTTCTAATTTAAGATACAGATTTTAAAACTCCCATAATCAAAACCAAGTTGATTTCCAAATTAAAATTATTGCTTTTTTGGTTTAATTATTGGATTTTTAGATTTCGATTTTGTAGAATAAATATTTTGTAAAAATATCAATAATTAATATAATATTTAATATAAAATTAAGGGTATCTGAGGTATTTTTCAGAATATCAGCTGTGCAATAAGCGTATGATTCTAATAAACATTCCGATTAACAATTTAAACTAAAAATAAAATACTGAACAAATTAGAAATAACAATTTCTTGAGGTTAAAGACTTTTAAAATTTATAAACTTCATAGAAAACCTATTTGAATTCGTTTTCCGATTTTATTTGGGGATGCTAGGGTTAGTTTATTTTATATTTCTTGATAAGAAAAGGTTTATAAACTAAGGTATATATATTTATATTTATTTTTTGCTGGTCGAACAACCTTTAACCCAAACTGCCCACTGATTCTGACTTAAAAAAGGCTGAAATGCTTAGCCGGCGTTGACAGGACAGGAAAAAAGCGGGGTTGCTGGTGGGAGTGCATAAATTTCCGCCCCATTGACATGTGTGTATGGTGTGCGTGTGTGTGTGGCTGGGACGGAGAACAACAAACAGCTGGCGGTCATATTTTCCAGTCAACAAGGCAGCAACAAACATAACGAACCCAGTCCCAACACCGTAGGATCCCCATATCCTTAGCATCCTTTCCATTTTCGGCCAGCTGCCGTTGGCTTTTAAGCAGAAACACACACAGCAGCAGGAGTGGGGCAGTGTGTGCAGGAGCAGGAGGAGCCCAGCACTCTTTATTAAAGTGACCCCAAAATGGAGCTACCCGGGACTTCGGACGCATTCCCGTCATTCCCGCCGAGAATTTCCACATGAGGAACCCCTTGGGGTTATGTGGAATGAGAGTCCCAGACACACACAGCCCACTGCCTATGGCATTCCATTCTTATCACAAACTTTTCCGCAGGATGCCAAGTATCATTAATTTTCCTCAAAATTTAATTTCATTGAAAATCAAGTCTATTCAAAATAGAAAAACGTATTTAATATAAACAAAAGAATGCCAAGAATTTGGTTAATAATATTGATGTATAAACTATATTTATTAGAGCCTGAAGGTTACCTATCTTTTAAGGTCATTACCTTTCCCACCTAATACCAACGAGTTTTGGCCAAGTTTGCAAGTTTACAAAGTCCCACATAAGCCTGGAAAATAATTCTGATAATTTCTCTCCTAGCTGGGTAATAACTAAAGCTGTGTTTTAGGCTCATTTTGGGTGCTATTTCGACCACGTTCGCCAATCGTTATTAACGCCAATTTCATATTTCGCCCCTTTTCCACGCGCGACCGTATTTTCGCACACACGTATTTTTCCGGTAGGTTTTTCTGTTCTGTGTTTTTTTTTTTTGTTTTTGTGGGGGGAAAAGCGTACCAAAATGGCCGACTTTTCCCTCTACTTTCCCCTCCTTTTGGAACTTTTACCCGATTTATATCCGCATTCGAATCGCCATCCTCATTCTGAATCTCCATAACCCACACACACACGCTCTCATTTCCATTTCCACTTCCAGTGCCCATCCTTTCCGCAGGACACACTCAATTTTCACAGGCTGGCCACTGAGTGCGGCCAGACCAGGGTGTGCGTGTGTGTCCGTATGTGTGTGTGCGTGTGTGTCCAGTCCATAGCCAAAAGTTATGGATTCAACTTTTGGCCAATTTAATTTTCTCGCCTGAAACGGCTACACAGCAACGTCAGCAGCAGGAGCAGCCTCCGAGCTCCCTCCCTCCAGTCCCCGCATGTCCTGCCCCACCACCCTACCGCCTCTCAGCGAAAACATGTGCGTAGTGTAGTGCGTGTGCATTGTGAGGACGTGGTCGAGTGTGCTGTTGGCCATGGCTCATGAGGCCGTTGATGCCGATGAGGAGGCGACCAGGCCGATGATGATGACCGTTGCTGGCGCTGGCAATGGAGCAGGAGGTGGAGGTGAAGCTGGAACTGAAGCTGGAGCTGGGGCTTCACCAACCCACAGCCTGGTTGTATCCCAATCGAGCCAGAAAACCCTACTAACCCACGTCGAACCGTACTGAACGAGACACGAGAAGCCTCCACTGAAAGAAATAAATAACAGATTTTATAAGTAAAAATTTAACAATTGCGTTTTGTTTTAATTATTTAAAAGTTTATATAGATTTTATAAATTTTTTTTGAATATATTTTATTTAATTAATTACGAGTATCTATAAGTATTTTCTTTCCTAAAGCCACGTTAGATTCAAATTTTTATTCATTTTATATATTTATGTATTATTACATATATATTTATACATTTATCCAAGCTAGATTTCAGTTCTCGCACATTTTAATTTCCTAATTATCATTTTATATATATAATAATTAAACAAAAAATTAAAAATTAAATTAATATTTTTTTTTTTTATATTTTGATATTTGTATTTTCTTGCCTTTATACTAATTTAATTCAAGTTTTTATACATATTCACTGATCAATTTTGTTTTTGAAGGTTTACAAATTCAACAAAATTTTATATTCATTTTATTTCTTTATGTATTAATGTAAAAATTCTATTTATAACATTTTGCTTAAAGATTTTATAATTTTTAAGCATTTATCCCAGATAATTTCAAGTTTTCATTATGATTTTATATAGAGAAAACTATAATAATAAATATTTAAATTTATTTAAAAAAAACATATATTTTTTTTTATATATTATTTCGTTAAAGTTTTTTAATTCAAGCAAGTTTTTATTCACTTAAACTCATAAATTAAAACATCATAAATACAAAGCTTTGTCATAGTCTCACTCACTCTGTATAAGCTTTCTTACTTGTTTTCCAAGGGGCGTACCCATTTTTCTCCCAGTGCAGCTCTGAACTGGACCGAGGGAGACTCGTGCTGAGGCCCGCATTTACAGATGATTTAGCTCATGTTTAAGGCCAGGACTCTTTGCTCTCGACCCGAGGCGGTGCGTGCGTGTGTGTGCCTCTCTCTCTGTATGAGTGTGTGTGTGTGTGTGTGGACACATTGTGCCCCATTAGTTTTTGCCACAACAACAAAAACAGCAGCAGGAGCAGAAGCCAAAGGAGCAGCCGGAAAAGCAGGCAGGACATAGTCCGAAAATTTGCATCGAGCTCCTTTCTCTGTACAGAATTTACGAAATGTTTGTTGCTTTCTCTCTCGGAGTGTGTGTGTGTGTGTGTCGCAGGATGTCCCCATCTCTGGCTTTTTGCCACTGCCATTTGCCATTTGCCTTTGTTGTTGTCCTTGCTGTTGTTGTTGTAATAAGCAATGTTTTATGCACGCACTCTCGACAGGATTCAGGATTTGGCTGCCCAGGCAGCAGTCACGATGGATGGCTGTCCAGTTCCACCCCCGAAATATTTACCAAGCAGAGTCGCAGGCACAGGCACAGAGCATGGGCCTGGTCCTGGGCAGTGACCAGTTTTCCAGTCCATTTAATTTTGTAGCTAGCCCGCAGTTTTTCCTTTTTCTTGCTTGCTCTTCCTCCAGCTCCTGGTGCAATTTGTCCGGCTTTGATGTGATGGCTTAATAAAATTAGTTAATGCCCTCCCACACACAAATATGCACATACATACATACATATACACAGGGGTGTGTGTTTTTCTCCTTGGTGCTGCTGCTGCCTGCAATTGGCACTTTGGACAAACCCAACAAAAAAAAGTTAAGGCAATTTCCAAATGCCTGCAAAAATTGTGTAAATCGATTGCAGCCATCGAAAACTATTTATGCATTTCAATTTCATTTATTTAGCCAGAATCCCAAGGCCTCCAGGTGACTGATGATGAGCCTGGGCTTTTGGTTTATTTCCCCAGGTTTTTGCTTATTGAACCTGGGTAATAAATCTTGAAATAAATCTTGATACTAATCTCAAATTGCTGAGAAATATATTAAAATTTTCCACAGGATTATAAAGAGGCATAAATATTAGTTTAGTTTACTTTTCGGTAAATTTTATAGAAAATATAACAACAATTGAAATGGATTTTTACTCAAAGCTAAATACTTTTGGTGCATTTTTGGTTTTATAATGTATTTTTTCAGAGTTGAAAATTAAAGGAATTATAGAAATTTATATGATAAATTTCTTTGCATCGTCACCATCTTTAAAATTGTAAAAGGACACTAAAAATATATCCTGTTTGTAAGCTCCTTTATTTTAAAGCTTATTATTAGAATCGATCGATTGATTGATTGACTGACTGACGCCTTGTTTACGCAGTTGGTCCTCGCTGGCTGTCCCGGGTATTTTCCCCCCTTTTTTCCGGCTCCCTGGCTTTCCAATGCCTGCCCACATGTTCTTGTGTGCCCACATTTTTCCTGGCTCTAACATTTTCTTGTTTCCCCAAGAATGTCGTCTTGGTCTTGTGTTCCTTCTTCCTTCGGGGAAAAGTCGGCAAAGTTCTGCGGAGCAACAGCAAAAAAAAAAACAAGCAAGGAAAAGGCCACCCAGCTACTTTAAAGTTGAACTTTTCCACACACACACACATATACCTCACACACAGGCTTAACCAAGCGAGCCTCAAGTGTGTGAGTTGAAGTGGAGCAACTTCATCTGACGCTCCTGCAACTTGGGGCTAACTTCGGGTGGTGAGGGGGGGAGGTGGGGTGAGCGATGAAAGAAAATGCCGACACGACTGTCCCCCACAGAGGCGGCGATCTAAAAGGGGGTATAGTCTACCCCTTGCAGGGCTACCACAAGGATCGCTTTTTATGGGCCACAAATAGAAGTCTATGAATTCATGGCTTAAAATATTTTATTGCCTACTTTTGAGGGCATTTTTCAGTTTATTTCAGATACTTGGACTTTACAGAAACATAAATTTATTAAATTTATTATTAAAATTACTTATAAAAATCTTTAAAAAATTTATACATATAAATTAAAAGTAAAACAAAATATTTTTATATATATAAAAACATAAATATTTAAAATAAATTATCTGTAAGGAAATATATCCCGCCTATCCTATTATCAATTTATTGTTGCGTTTCTCTTAAATCTCTTTCCTTTTTTTGGTTTATCCTTTCATATCCCTTCAAGACCAAGTCCTTGAGTAAGGCAACCCCTCCTAAACTTCATTTCATTACCGTCTCTGCCTTGTCCTGCATGTGGGTGAGTTCGAGTCCGTTGTTTGGTTTTGTTTAGCTTAATTTGTGCACTTGCTTTGATGTGTCGACTCACTCACCGAGGAAAGACTGGGAGGGACACCGGAAAATGCGGGGAAAATGTGAAGGAAAATGAGGGGCTCCTTGCCATTTGCCATTTTATATACATTTCTATATATATATATTTGTATATATATATAACATTTTCTTGAGGATGCTCTTCTTGGTTCCCGCTTGGCGATTATCTGACGAGTGGCACTCTTGGCCGTAGTTCAGGATTGGGGCTTGTGGATCGGGAGTCCGCAGGTGTGAATCGCACAACATATAAACCCCAGCCAAGGCATGTGAAGTGGCGGCACTTGGGTACCTTTTTTTTCTCTCTTCTCTTTGAGAAAAGGAAAGCGAAAAAGCTTTTAAGGATGTCCTCAAGACAGTACTTTTCATATTTGAAATGTAGAAGTGGCGCCTGAAGTTATTATCTTCTAGAGATCGGTTATTATGAGGTAGATAAATCAATATTCATATTAAATATTAAATATAATTTTATTTTATTACATTTATAATTATTATTTTAAAGGATTTTTATTTTGTTTTATTTAACGAATGAAATAAAATGAATTATTAGATGTTTTATAGAAAAGCATAACCCAGAGAGAACCCTATAAAAACCATTAAATAAAAGACAGCCAAACCAATTCTTAGAAGAACCTCGGAGCATTCATTTTTTTTTTCTGGGGATCGTCAACTGCACTTGTCACGATCTAGACACAGACATGTTGTGGCGTCTTGCTATTTGGGTGTGTGTGTGCCCCCGTGTGTGTGCCGTCAATGAACGCAGATAAAATCGCTCTCAATCCCAATTTGAATCCAAATTCAAATCGTTACAAATCGAAACCCCCGCCACAACCCCAATCCATTTCATTCATAAAAATTTCAACTGTTTAATATGCAAGCTTCGTTCTCTCCCGTTTCAAGGTAATTTCTGCTGTAATTTTCCCTGACTGGCGGCCAATTGCCTTTCGCCTTTCCTTTTATGAAGTGTCACATGAAATTTTGTAATTTTCATATCCCTCAATTCCAGGGGGGACACAGAAGCAGAACAGAACAACAGGACAGGTAGACACGACGGGCGTTTAAGGTGTCAGGTGCGATTGTGACACTCGGATGGAGGGGGGGCGGGACGGTGAATTTGTCACAGGCCAGTCAATGCAATTTGGCCAGTGTAATTTTCGGCCATTATGGAAATTGCAGTCCAAAAACGCATGTAACGGCATGTTAAACCCTCTACCACCTCTCCTCCCTATGTCAGTCTCTCCGCTACCATTTTTGGCTACTGCCAATTTATGCCGCCGCACACTTGTGGGCCAACTTATGGCGCATAAATTGCCGGCCAACAACATAATTAATTTCAATTGACTCCAAAACTAAACGCAAACTGTGCGGCGGGGGCAAAAACTTTGGCTACGGTTTTCGGATAATAATGCCCTGTTTAGACAATATGTTCAATAAAACTTTCCTGCCTGCCTTGAAACGGTGGCTGCCTCTGCTCTGATCCCTTCTTCCCCACTGCAATATGCAAAGCTGGTCAAAAGTTTACGGCTTTTGGTTTGGCTGTGTTGACAATGTTGGCAATATGAAATCACAAAAAAACCCAAAAGGATAATAATAAAAATAATATAATTATTATAAAACTATTTTAAATGCTTTCAAATCCCCTAAGAATTCATTGTAAAAAATATAAATAAATTAAAAAACTCACATTTATTAATTCAGTTATAAACTAAAGCTTTTTGTCTTCTCCTAAATTGCCCAACACTGGCTGCTGCAAAGGTGGCCAGAGGGAAGGCGGCCAGGAAGAAGGTTGCTCCGGCTGCAACAACTGACCCGCCAACATTGTGTAAGCGAAGATTTATGAGAGTTTGCCCCAAAAACTTACACACAAACACACACATACACTGAGGATGCCACATGCAACGCTGCGTCCGCTTTCGTGACTGTACTTCCGCTGGCGGCAACTGTACTTTTGCGCCATGTGTGGAACGCCAGCCACTTGGTGTGGAAGGAGGTGGGGCTGCAAATTTGCATAGAAAGTGTCGCCACAAATTTCAACCGGAGGCTGCTGCTCTGTGTTGTTGTGTCCAACCTTTTCTTAATTTGCTGTGAAACTATTGTCAACAAAAGAGAGTGTGGCAAAGCGTGGTCCTGGACTGAGTCCCGGATCTGCGGAGCTTCGCGGCTTTGGCCAAGTTAAATAGCCTGAAATTGTTCGACTTCCGGTGGCTGCTTTCTGCGGCCGGGGCCTGTGGATTTGCCTCGGGTCGTTTGTCGTTTCTCGTTACTCATTTCAAGGATTTTTGTCAGCTAGTGGCCACATTTTTTTTTTTGCGCATTCTGCTCACTTCCAGCGGAAGGAGCAACTGTACCCAGGTTCAGAAATAGAGGCTGGAGGCTATGTGTAGCTAGCAGCTTGTTCGTTTCATCAAAAAAAAAAAAAAAAAGGAAGCCAGGGAATGCTGATGAGGCGAAAGTGCGATAAACTTTGCCTTTGGGGACAGTCTGCACCAGGACCTAAAAGTGAGAAGAAGTTAACTTTAAATTAGGAAATAGTTCGATTTTAATATTATTTATCTCTTAAATCGGTTTGAAACTACAAAATAAATCTTTCTTCAACTAAATATTAAAGCAAGGGACAAAAAAAAATAAAAGTCAAAGAAGTATTGTCAACCGGAAATGGCACAAAACCTAAGCCTAAGCCCTCTAATCTATAATTTCAAGTGGTTAATAACATTAATTTATGGCAAAACTTTGTTAAGGTGACCTGCTAGAAGCTATATAAATATAAGGCTCCCAATCTGTACCCAAATCCCCTGCCGAATGCCTGTAATTTTACGTTTGGCTGCCATTTTTTCTGTTTTCTGTTTTTTTTTTTTTTTTTTTGTGGCTGACATAAACCCCATCATCGGTGTCTTTCGTGCCTGGCAAAAGGGCAAAACTTAAACACTTAATCTTTTCATTTAATGTTAATTTGTTTGTTTTTATCGACATATTTTTCCCCAAACTATGGCGGCGGTTCTCCGGTGGTTTTTTAAGCTTGTTACGACAACAAACTCATTTCACGTTATGACAAATTGCTGCCAATCAACATAATTCTGCGGCCAGGGCCGGGGAAAGAGCGAAAACTTTTGCACACAAATCTACCCAAACGCCCCCACCACCCTGATTAAAGGGGCGTAGGTTTAAGGGGTTTTTTTAGGGGGGGTTTTAGAGGGGTTCCACTTCCTCCTGACAGACGTTATGCCTCGCTGGCGCTGCTCACTTTAACGCTCATTGCTATTGCCACGCCCACTCATCAGTGTCACTAAATAAGCGCGAGAGGTTCCGTCACCGAAACGTTGGAGAATATATAAATATATATATATATAAAGAAATATAAATGTATATGTTTATATACAAAACAAAATGTGGCGTCTTCCCTTAAGCCACCATTTAACCCACCCAAACACCGCCCAAAATCCACGTTGTTGCGGTTGTCGTTGTTAGGCTATGACCTCGAAAACAGTTGACAGTTTGAGTTGTTTTCGAAACGGGCTGCGGGCAGGAGATTCAATTTACACACAGAGAGAAAAACTATAGGAAAATAAAATGAAAATAAGATATCATGCATCGAAATCTAGCAAAGTTTAAAGACTTTTTACATCTGAAATAAAATCTAACTGAGTTTAAAGACTCTTTTAATCAAATAGATATCTTGCAATTTTTTCAAAATTAAAATCTGTAAAAAAAAAAAATTTTTTAAACAGATTTATCTATTTAAAATGATCGTTTTTTGTTTCCGAAGAAAAACACCTTTGTGGTGTACAAAAAGCTCTTCTTAATTTTTAAATTTAATTTTCAAAAATTAAAAACAATATTAACTAAACAAATCTTAACCTCTTAGATGGTACACATTTTTATTTCCTGTGCACAAAATATATAGTCAGTGGAGGGGACAACTTGAAACTGCCTGAAATTCCAGTGCTCCCTTTTTGTGATAATTGCGGCGCATGAATTACAATTAATTCGCAAGGATTCGTGCTGCCGTTACCGCCAACTCCAGCTGACTTTCCTCTCTGTCCGCGTGTCGTTAGCAGCGCCTGTTTATTATTCCGTTAATTTTTTCAGCTCACCCAAAGCCACACCCACACACCATGAAGGATCTCAGCTCCCGGCAAACCCCACCTCCTTAAAAACTTCTTGCCTCGGCGGCGCTGTCTCCTTGGGGGCTAACTCACCTTTTGTGGATTTCCGACATGCAAAGCGGCGGTGACATCGCCGAAAAGGATTCGCGGACCAAAGCAGCCAATATTGAAGATATGGGGCCAGGAGTAGAGCCCAAAACACGCAGCACTTGGGAATGAGGCTGAAGGAGAGGTGGTGATGGAGGGTAAAGGTAAAGGAGCTGGCGCTGTAGGAGCTGGCGGTGCTGTTGTCCCCAATCCGCCGGTGCGGGTGGTGTCAACACCCGGCTATGGCAACCATTATGGCGCAGCTTATGCTGATTAATATTGATGTGGCCGATGTGCCAAGAGGAGCACTCGTGGCCAAGGTGCTTGGCCCAAGCACTAAGGTTGGGTTAGAGGGGATATAAAATATATGGAAAAATATGGTATATATTCTAGGTTTTTAGATTAATTAGGATTAGAATTTGACCTGAAATTCGGGACATATTTTCTTTAATCTTTTTTATAGAAATTATTGAAACTATATCCTTAAAACCTTAATTCCTGTGATATTCTAACAACTAAAATTAACAGCAACTTAACACTAAATTAAACTTTAAGCATAGATCTTAAATCAGGGAATTTAAATGCTCTTCAGGCTCTTAATTCCTTTCCTTCCCAAACCAATTAGCATTTCGACTCTGCGCGTTCTCAAAATTGAACTCCTTTTTTTTGTATTATTTGTATTATTTGTTGGCCGTTTTGCACCACCAACAAAAGGGGGAAACCAAAAATGTAGCTGGGCCGCACACATTTTTATTGCTGTTGTCATCGCCTGGCAAACACTCTGGATTTTGGTTATATATTTTTTTCTGTCGGCTTGGACTTGGTCTCGATCGCGCCAGACGCCAACCCGCTGTGATTTTATGAGCCGCAATTGCACAAAACATTTCTATTGAGTCAGCGTAAAAAATAAACAGCCACAACGGAGTCGGTGTCGGTGGGGTGCTCTCAAACCCCGTCTCCGAGGACCCCCTCCTCTCTCCTTGGTCTAGCCAACCCCCGGCTTATGATTACTGTGATTATGCCGCCGCAGAAAATTTTGCGACGTGTGTGCACTGTAAAGTTATATGGGTTACTTATTTAAAATCTTAAATACTTAAAGAAAACATTATTTAATTATAGTTTTATAGTACTTATTATAGGTAATGTCTTAGAGAGAGAAAATACGGTTTCTAAATCTAGAAAATTAGGCATTTTTAGTGGAACATTTTATAACTTTTTGAATAAATAGTTGTCAAAAATAATCATATATATATAACATATAACATATTTTATATATCATTATTTAATTCTATTTTTATATTACTTAATATAAGTAAAGGCTTAAGAGAGAAAAATAGAAATACTAAATCTAGAAAATTAGGCATATTTAGTGAAACAGTTTTATATCTTTTTGAATAAATAGTTGTCAAAAATAATCATATATATAGAATAAGATATTTTAAATATTTTATTTTGTTTCTTGATTTTTTTTTTTGCTTTAATTTATTACTAGAAATATTCTTGCTCATACGATATTAAATATTATTAAATTTTTGCATAAAAAATGTGTGAATTTATAGATTTTCATATATTTTTTTGGAAATCAAGTTGATAATATTTTCCATTTTCATTACAGACAAGTTTCAGATATAAAAAAAATACAAAATGTATTATTATTTATTCTCTAAATTACTATTTTATTTCTTATAATTGTTTATTTAGCCATTTATTACTCTATATACATTTTTTTTTTGAGTGCATAGGAAGGGGTGTCCGGATCAGGACGTATCGCTTACGCTTAGCAGTAATAACAACTGATTTTCGGATGTATTATTACATTTCCCGCGGCGACCGCTGCCGCTGTTGCACCCAAATTATCACAGCCACCCCCGATGGTGAAGCCAAGGAATCCCAGAGAACCCAGAGAACACCCAGGGAATCCGGGAAGCTGTCACTGGGAAAGGCAAAGGGGGTAAGGCACGTATTGTAGGTAGTCTGCGGCTTGAGGCGCAGAAACCACAGGGTCTCCGTTTTGCTTGGACAGCTTCCTGGCTGCCGGGATTCTTCCGGATAAGCTTTTATACATTCAGTGACTTGGACTTGGACTTAATAAAGTTACACGGCACCGAAACAAAGGCAAGCTGATTGTGGACCGCAATTCCATCCAATTACCATCGCATTTTGTCACCCCGAGTAAATGGGATAAAAAGTCTGGCGGAGTGGGAGTGGGACGGATCACCTGCTGGGCAGCACATTGCGCTTTTGTCAGAGTCCCAAAATGAAAAGAAGACACACCACTCTGGAAGATAACCATGATATGGTTACGCATCATCAACGACCATTGTCTCTCTGAGAAGACGACACTTTAGCAATTTTTGGCAATAATACAGCTGTGATATTGCACACTTTTTCCGGGAATAAAAATGAAGATTTCCTGTTTGGGAATGCTTGATTTATTAAAGCTTGATTATGATATATGGTTTATAGTTACATTTAATCATTTTTAAAAGTCAAACTTAACTAGTTAAAATAATTAATTTTATTTTTAAGAATTGTATACTTTAAAGGTTTAAGAACTTAAGGAAAATATTGCAAATAATTATAATTAGGTATTAAATTATATTAAAATATAGAACTAAAATAATCTATTTATTAATAATTTTTATTAAGAGTTTTTCTCTTCTGAAATTTTTTATTTTTTTTTTATTTTATTTTATTTATTTTTATTTTATTATTTTTTTTATTATTTTTTTATTTTTTTATTATTTTTTTATTATTTTTTTATTATTTTTTATTATTTTTTATTATTTTTTTATTATTTTTTTATTATTTTTTTATTTTTATTTTATTTTTATTTTTATTTTTATTTTTATTTTTATTTTTATACAAATTTAGAACTATTTTTAGTTTCATTTCTTTAGCTCACTTAGAATTCCTTGAACCCGACTCCAGGACTCTAAATCCTGACTAGTTAGTTAAGGAACAAGTAAAGCATTTGCCCACAAAAAGGCTCCTTTGAATCCTTGGTCCCACGCATTCCTATGCATATATCCTTTGCTGTCCATCAGGCACAACTAGCTCGGTTCAAGTTGCATTGTGGTGTGTCCCTAAAAAGGCACTAAAGAAAAATAATATTAAGAATAATTACAATTGGAAAACACTTATTTCAAAATCAGGAAAATATATAAATATTTTTTAGATCAGAAATGACTCCTTTGATGAGTTGCAAGCTTCTGACCGACCCTTTGAGGGTAAAAATAAAATAAATAACTCTCATATATTCATTAAATAATATTTATTATTTGATAGTTATTTAGTACTCCCTATTTTCTGGCTGTGTACCTCTACTGACCAGTGTCCCTTCTGTCTCCTTGTTGTGTGTTTGTGTGTGTGCTAATGACGAACAAGAGTTCACTTCGATGCTGCCAAATTGCACTGTGTGTCCTGGCCACTTCTGGTCAGTTCAGCTGAGTTGGCTTCGTGTCCGCTTCCGTTGCTGTGGAGTTGCAACTGACGCAATTCCAGGAGCAGGTGGATGGAGTAGGAGGAGCACCAGCACCAGTCCCAGTTTGAGTTTGAGTTTGAGTTCGAATCCTTGTAGGAGTGACCGCCACATTTCCGCATGCAGTTCGGCAAGCGGAGGATGGCCTGCAATTTGAGCGCTGGCATCGCATATTAATGGGCACCCGAGCCACGGCACAGGGAGGGGGCGTGGCAGACGTGGATCCTGACTGAGCTGATGTCCTGCATCATTCGCATGCGTGCGGCAGGACATGGGAACATCAGAAGCTGGTAGCAACTCAAGCTGACCGTCGTTGTCGTCGTCGCCGCCGTTTGCCGCCATTTAGTTCATTAGAGCATGAGTGTTCTACGGCTGCACGTACTCCTCGGTGATGAGGGGCATATGCACAGGCAGAAAATTAGTTTTAAATTAATATAAATATTAGCTAAAAAAATTTTAGTTTTTCCTTTCTTTTTTTAATTTAAAAGAATTTTCAGCAGATTTCCCTTTGATTTTTTCTTGAAATGTACCTCATAGATTTTCTTTCTGTGCTTTTGTCTAAGGGGGCACCATGTCAGAGTGCTCCACTACGCATTTACGTGATTAATCAGCTGGCCACGTGTGTGCATCGCTTTCAGGGATTGCCTTTTGCCATTTGCCAAGCGCCAAGCCGGCAATATGCTTCCAAGTCATGCAAAGTCCAATGGCCACCGAACAATCTAATTGCTCAAAAGAGGAGTCCCAGGGATGAGGATGGAGCCAGGACGAAACCGGGGAGCACCGCAGAAACCACTTCAAGCCAGGCGATGACGGGGATGCATGGGTGCAGATGAATCTTTAAGCAGCAGCCAAGAGCAGAGGCTCAAACGTGCTTAGCAGGATATATATATATATATATATTCCACCAGACCCTACAAAATATATATATTTCTAAATAAAAAAAAGGATATAGCAAAGGAATATATTTTAAATTGTAATATATTTTTTTTCTGTTGTTTTTGTTTCTATTTAATTATTCATTTTACAGCCAGAGAAGTTAGTTGCAAAATTATAAATAAAGCAACTAAAGATTTCTTTCAAGAAACAAGCATATATATAAAAAATGTATATAGAAAGTGGGTGATGTTGTCAGTTGATTGATTTATCAACCCAGAAAAGTTCCCAGTGGTCACTTCATCGATCTTAAAAAAAAGGAGGCAGCCAGGGGTTTGCCCGACCACTTCTCTGGATTCTGGAATGTCAAAAGAGGCTTCAGATAAATACATATATGTATATACATATATATATCTTTTTATATATATGTAGTTAAGATAAAAAGGGGTTACTAACGCCAGAGGAGGACCCGTCGTCCGATCGGGGGCATTGTTTCGGGCAAACCAACTTATCAAACTGACACCCAACAACTGCAAGAAATTCCAATTTCAATTCCGATCGATTCGATTCAATTTCAATGCCAAAAACGACCGGCACCGCGACATGGCCTTGTTATTTGCTGATTAAAACGCCCAAAACTCAAAGACTTTGACAGTTGAATACGCACCACCAATGGCATTGGGAATGGTAGTTTTGTGGCCAAAATGTTTGTATTGGTGTTCGTGCTAAAAATTATAGGCAGGCCAACGGGCCAACTGGCGTAAAACCGCAGAAATGCTTGGCTAACAAAAAAAAAAGAGTCAAAAGTCCGAGACATAATGCAGTAGCAGCAACAGCAGCAACACACCGTGTGAAAAGGCCGTCAGGTGCAGTGGCTTGTGGGGGATTGCCGCAGCCACTCCCTAGCCAGACTTTTGACCTTTTGAACTGCCACTGGAAGCACCGATCCAGCGATGCATTTAACCAAACCAATTTACCCATTAGAGCCAACACTTTGCCACCGCCAGACCGACCATTGATCGATCGATCGATCGAACGAACGATGCCTCGTCTGCCTCGATTGAGGGCTTACTATCATATATGCCTATGCCTTTAGTAGTTTTTGCATACACTGTGAGAAAAATATATATACAAATTTTTAAACAAATATTAATATACCGTATATTCAAAATACCAATGCCAAGATATTTTCTATTTAAAAAATGTCATAAATTAAATGGTTTTTTTGCATATTTATTCAATTATTTTTTAATATTTAATTATTTTTAATACTCATATTTTGATGCTTTTTTTGTATGTAATAAATTATTGATTTTTATATTTATTTTATTAATATTTATATAAAAATAATGTCCTCGATGTCCTGGCCCTTACTCAATAATCCTAATTAGGCTGCCTGTAGGTTTTATTTTGTATAATTATACTTGTTATTATTTGATTTATTTATGTATTATTTTATTTATTTAAGTCTTATTTTATTTAATTATTTATTATTTTATTTATTTATTATTTTATTTATTTATTATTTTATTTATTTATTATTTTATTTATTTATTATTTTATTTATTTTTCAGTGTTTCTCCCTCTGTTGTTGTGTGTGCAACTAATTGATCGGTTCCAAATGGCCGATCACACGTAACGGCAGCCACATATGCTCGGCGCGTTCAGCTCAAACTCGGTGGGGATCTGAGATCCCGGAATTGCGATCGTGACAGACAGATGTTGATTCGGAATAGCTATAGCTGAATGAAGGGGCCAAAGGGTGAGTGAAATGATATGATGATCATAAATATATATTAAAAGGGATTTAACTGAACTATTATTTGGCTATTTATTCTATTTATTTCATTTAATATATCTTTAAATTTATAATCAATATATATATATATATATATATATATTATAAAGCCAACTTGGCATCCCTCTCCTGTTTCTGGCCCAAAAAAAATAACTCTAGACAAAGACGACAGTCGGCTATGCGATCGCATCACGCGATAGGCCTTAAAGGGCACCAAAAGGCAGACCGACCGATCAGCCCTTCTCCTCCCTGAGATCCTTAGGTAAAAAAACAGAACCCTTGAACCCATTGAGGCATCACCTGAGCTCAAAAATGTCGATGAGTGCAAGCTTGTGCCGTCGCAATCTTTACACAAATATTAAAAGTTCCTTCAAACTCCTTCTGACTTAGATCCTTTGCGATTGATTGAACATTTGGCAATGATGCTAAATGGAAGCGATTGAAGAGATTTACGTTATTTGAGGAGTTATTAACTAGATAAGCTTATAAAAAAAATGAAAAATATATTGATTTTTTCTTAAGATTGTTTGAAATTTAAATATTTTATTAGGCAGAATTTTCTTTAATTTAATTTAATTCGCATAATTGTGATCTTGCTACAGAAAACGTTTCGTTTAAGTTTCTAAATTGTTTTTCTTGTCAGATTTTTATTTAGAAATGCAATTTATTTTAATTAATTAAGACTATTAATTATTAATTAATTAATGGATATATCGCAAAAACATAAGCCTTTAAATATCAAGTGTCAATTGGTAAAGTCACCTCGAAGCAAGCTCTGGGCAAGCATCCTGAGTAACTTCCTCAAATGATTCCCAGAAAGATCCTTTGTCACTGGCAGATATTCTCATCGCAGTGACAGCCGCCAACTCATCCCGTTTTTGGTTTTAGTTCTTTTTTTTTTTTTTTTTTGTTCCTTGACGTTTGCCGCCTTCGAAAAAGGTTCATTAGAAAATTGCTTGAAACGTATTGAAAACGCATTATCCTGATGGCTTAATCCACACACGCTCAACCCCCCTAGCCAGGGGTGCTGCCTGCCCATCTGGCATTTGCCTTTTGGCAAATCGTTGTAATTTACGAAATTGACACTCGAAAGATTCCCGAATTGCGGGGTCCAGGGTCCACCCCCAGCAATTAAATTGTGCGGGCCGGGCCCATATGGACAAGGGGTAAATACTTGTGGATATATATATATATACATAAGTATATGTATGCTTGGGGTGACAAGGGGTCAGTTCAGTGGACAATTTGTCACGGGGCAGCGTAAAAAGTGCCAATTGCAGGTCCATTTCGCTGCGGGGTCAGCTGCCCAGGCGTAAATTAAATCAACTCTAATGTCTTTAATTTGTTTGAGTCGTCGTGCGGGGCGGCCAAGTGTGCAGTGATGCGTCTTGCCAAGTCAGTCAGTCAGTCAGTCAGTTAGTTACTCAGTCGCAATTCTCGATTTTGCACTCAGAGAAATACATTATAACCCAAGTTGGAGAGTAAATTAGCTAGAAAATTGTTTAAACATAAAGGGAACCAACAAAATGCTGTGGAAAATGTCCTGAAAAGGAGGCCTTCTTTTTTTTATTATTAATTATTAATACAAATTATTTTTAATACAAATTAATAGAGATTATAAATTAATAAGAATTTATATTTCATTTACTTATGATATTTTTTTAAAATGGTAAACCAAGTTTTCATTCAAAATTCTTTCATAAATCTGCGAATTAATGATATATTTTTTTAAACATATTTTGCTTTATACTTTTATGTCTTAATATATATTTGAATGCCCTATTTTCTGTCAGTGCTTTTGTCCAATCACCCAATCGAAGTCGCATGTCGTCGCTGACGCTTGGCCATAAATTTCGTATTAAATTGAGTGTTAAATGCTGGACGCAGCAGCAGCAGCCGCTAACCCCCATTCACCCCCGCCCTTGTGCAGCCGTGCACAAGGAAGAAACCTCCCCCTTTACCCCCTTTTATTTATATATATTTTGTGTTTTTTTTTGGGGTCGCCTTCGCTGTCTCTGTCCACAATCCGTCAGTTGAAGCCAATTTATTATGCCCAATTCCTTGCTGATTCGATGCCTTGATTCCCGCCTCGATAGTTGCCTTCTTCGTTGTCGTCGATTTCTTTATTGCTTGTACAGTGTTTTTACTGTATTGTTCTTAATTCTCTTGTTTTGGATGTTCTCATTGTCCTGGCAATGCATTAAATATAAGCATAGAATCACAGGAAAATATAAAGATAAATATATGTATGTATAAAATGAGATATTAATTGTTTAATTTGGTAAACACATTATTGCGACACAATTTCCTATTGTTTTTAAATATTTCTACATATTTCTTACATAGCAAAAATGTGAATAATTAGATTGAAATATTATTATTAATAATCGCAGCTTAAAGTGTGTTAAGTTTGCATCTTAGCCATCTTAATTGCTGTCTCTTAAGCTTTTCAATTGGGCTGCAATCAGGTGGAGATGAACACTTTGGCTAAAATGGTTAAAAGGCCTCTGAACTTTGTTTAGTTCAAAGTTATGTGAGATGCTGCCAATGCCAGGACACAATGCAAAGGGTTTAAGTGTATTAATTGCAATAATCATTGAAGATTTAATTAAGTTCACACAATGCTTTAAGAAAAACCACAAAGCATAGACAAAATAACATTTTGTTGGGTGATTTTATGTAATTAAAAGGGATTTGCAAAGGCCCGAGATAAATGTAAATGAATTCTGCTACCTGTTTCTTGAAAATTATATAAGTTTAAGAGGGTTTAAGGATTAAAAAATATTAAATGATATCAAGAAATATAATTTATAAATTTATTATTACAAATTCTGGTAGGAAAAGTATTAAATTCAAGGCAGAAATATAATTTATATTAAAAATTTAGGGTTTTCCCTGACTTGAGAGTTTCTTTCAAGTGTTCTTCTTGACAAAAATAAGTAGCTCAGGTAATTTTTCAAAACCTGTAAGTGCGAATCGTTTAGATTCTTTTTTTTTTGCATTTGTTTTACTTGTATTTTTTTTTTTTTTTTTTTTTTTTTGTTGAGAATTTTCTTTCTTTCCTGTAAAAGTCCAAGGAATTTGTGAATGCAATTGCAGCTCTGGGCAAGAGACACCTTAATCCTTTATCCCCACTTGGCCTAGACTGATGGAGATGTCTGCATGCCTCAATCTCAATCTGCTGGCTGAAGGAGATGCAGATGCTGTCCAGGGGATTGGCAGCGCCAATTGCCGATTCCTGACGACACCCAATAAACTGGCGGCCAATTACTCGAGGCCAGTTAGAAGCAAAGAGTTAACAATTGGCAGGCAGGCAGCCAGCAGCGTAATTTCCCACAAAAGTATTTGAATGTCGTGTAAAGTGTTAAATTGTTTTACATTTTCTTTTTTGTTTTGTTTTGGTTGCAGCCATTGCGTCGGGTCAGCCAGCCACATAAATTGCCGCTGCAATGCGATAATTTGCATAAAATATGCACACAAGAGACATTGGGCTTGGGCCTTGGCCCCGGTTTATATGGCGATTTTGGGATGAACAAAATCTCTGAAACACCGCTTGAACTTTGCCGCAGTCGGGTGTCGATTGGAATTTTAAACGGAGAATTGACAATAAAGTCTGCGGACTCTGGGACTCTTCTTGGACTCTCCAGTTTTATTGACAATCCCTGGCAGTCGCCAGTCGGTAGTCGCCAGTCGGTAGTCCTTCGTTTTCCTATTGTTCCTTTGTCTGCAACTCCCTGGCTCCCTCAATGGGGCTTCTTTTCTTTTTTTTTGTTGGGGTGACCAAGTGATCACAGGTCGAATCGTTTACTTGATTGAGATTTGAAGGCGAAAGGCTTGACTCTCATTTCCCAAGAGAAATAAAATGTATTTAGATTTAGATCCTGTTTTCTTTTAAATAAGAAAATTCGAAATTTTACTGGGAAGTTTTTACATAAAAAGAATGTGTGAGCATTTTCTAAAAATTGTAAAGACTTTAAGCTTTTTAAATTGTAAATTTTAGTTAAAATTGTAGTCTTAAGCTTTTTAAAAAATTTAGAATTTTATTAATTTTTAAGATTTCTAAATTATTTATTGAAAAAGAAAAAAGAACTCACGATCTTACCAGCCCTGTGAGCATGATTATAAAGAAACTCTTGCTGCTTAATCCTTAATCCTTAATCTTGAAACGATCGATGGAGTCCCCTTTTATTTTTCCTGCTTCACCCCCCCTTGAAGTCCCCTTTACCCAAAACTCTCCCTGAAACATTCGCAATCGACACGAAAATCGCAGCACACAAAAAGTCAAATCAATCAAAGTGACGACAACGGCGCAGACGAAATTGCTATGCAAGTGGAACACTGGCTCAGTTTAAGGGGGGAGGGGATAATGGTGGGGGGGGGGGGGGGGGGGTGCCCCAGGGGGGGGGGGTAGGAATGGGATTGTAGCTGCCGCAAAATGTCAACTGGCTTTGCATATGGAAATTGGATAATGGCAGCGTCCGTCAGTCAGTCAGCCAGCAAAGTCCAGCGAATGTCCACCGTTCGTTCGTTCGTTCACTCATTTCGATGGTTTGTTCTGAAAGTTAAACTGAGAAAAAATTATTAAGATGAAATTTAGAAGAAATTCTTAAGGAAAATATAGAAAGTTAGCAGAGCTTTGTAGGTATTTCTATAAGAAATTATAGGAAACTTGAAGAACTAAACAAAGCAAATAAATATTAAATATTCTTTTCTATATTTCCAACATTTATTTGTTAAAGAATTTCCTATGCAGAACATGTTTCTCAGTCGGAAAACCTTAAATTAATAACAAGTTAATTATAAAACTTAACTTTTACAAACTTAAATGAATGAAAAAAGGGTTATTTATATATATATTCTTATATTTTAAAGATTTTTTTACTCTTCCTCATCAGCTAAACTTCTCTTCTGCTATCTAAATGCATTTGAATCCATTTTTCCAAGTGTAAGACTTGGCTAATAGGGGCGGAGCATGGTTGGGTGGGGAGGTAGACTTCAGCAATTTACCGCAAATAGAGTTCCGCCAAACTGCAGGCTCAGATATCGGGGCACCACACATCACATCGCATCGCATCCCCCATCATCTTGTCATCTTTTGGCAGTCGCTCGTCGAATGTGGAAAATGTTTTTCGTTAATAAGTAAATGGATCGATGGCTACTCTATGGTGGGGAAAGGGAAGGGAGAGTCTATGATATATACAGACATTGGTTATAGTGGGGGAGGGCCTTATTCTGAATCCGGCAAATACAATGCCACACCAAGCGGCACCGCATTATTTTCGGCTCTTTTGCGGCCAGCCACTAAATTGTTCGTTAACTGATTTTCAAATTTGCGCCCCCCTTTTTTTGTTAAGTTCAAAACTCAACTCCCTTTCAGCTGCCGCACCTACATATGTCACAGATCAGTGGCACAGATATAGCCCCCTTTCCCCCCAATAAACCACCGATATTTGACTTACCTATGAGGTTATAGCCTGGCAAGTGAGTCTCCTGTTTTAGAAATAAAAGCCAAGGACATCTTGTGGATGTTGTTTCTGAGAGATATTTTTGGGGCTCTCCTGTGATGTATGCATATTGCCTCAAAGTTGCATTGATCATTATTTCAGAATTGGTTTCTCCTTTTGGGATTTTGTCAGTTTTTTTTTTCGGTAACCCAACTTCCGGCAAAGTTGGGTCTCTGACTCGGGCTTGAGTTCAAACAAAAGCAATTTAATCGAGCATGACTTTTGGTTAAACTTGTAGAGCAACGCCTACACGCAGCAGTGGCAGCAGCAGGGGCTGCCTTCCCGGATGTAGGGAATTTTAATTTGTCGCGTCGTTTAAACGCGAGCAGCGCCCAAATCGATGGCAACCCTTTAACGCCGTCGTAACGCAGCCATTGAAGCGTTACCCAAAACCCCTCCAATAAAAAAAAGAATATATATATATATAAATAAAAATAAAACCACCGCCACAGCCACGCCTACAGCCGCCTACGTTTGTTCAATTTCGGCAGCATTGGGTTTTTCACTCGACTTTCCATGGGTATATTCTCCAAATACCTCGTTAATTGTAATGCCAAAAGGCTGTATAGTTTAGGGGAACTATAAATTTAGTTTTAGATATAGTTTTGGTAAAACTGATTATTCAATTTTATGTTTCTATTTATTTTTTGAGTTCTTTTGTTCAACCATTTTTCTACTCACTTAACCATTTATCTGTCAGTTCATCTGTTCTTTCGATGAAAGTACATTTCTTTCTTCATATTCCCCTGAAATTTTAGAATAAAAAAACTATAATTTTATATACATTTTATTTTGTTAATTTTATGTTATGCTGATAACGCAAATGGGTATTCTTTTAGTCGCCACTTTTTACTATATCCAATTTTCTTCTCAACATTTTTTGTTTTTAATCGTTTGGGTGGTTTTTATTAGGCCGCTTGTCTCCGTCTCCAACTTCTGTCTGTGCGCATTATTTATGGTCGCGCATTTGCATTTTGATGGTTGCATACACACAGTACATCCTCTGATCCCCCCTTAACCCCTTTTTTTTCGCCAGCACTGTCAACCCTTTTTCGAGCCACAGCACAGGTGGCAGGGTGAGCTCTTTTTACGACCGCTGCAGCCGGGGGAAAAAAAAAATTGAAAACAAATTTCCACGTATCGATAGCTGCTCCTCGAATGAAATCGAACGAACGTCGGTAGAGCTTGAAAGGATAATCGTAAAAAAAGGGGGGGAAATTTTCGCTAATAAAATGATCGCAATTTCCACCTTGCTCTTCTGCCTAAACCTCTGCTCAATTCCACTTTGGATTTGTATCTTGACTTTAGATTAAACAAGAGAAGCTGAAGTCTTGAAAAATGTCAGAGAAATCCTGTAGAAGTTTTTGAGGAAACTAACAAATTTATGTAATTTGTTCTAGGATTTTCGGAGAATCTAGCAAAGCAAAATAAAAATTTGAAAATATTTTTAAAGGCAGATTCATGATTCTAAACAATGTCTAAGCATTTAAAAGGGAGAGAGCATTCCACTCCAAGTATACAAAGGACTTGCATTGCATTCCCGTCCAACTGAATCATCAAAAATCAGTTTGGCCTCTCAGCAGTCAAGTGAATCATCGCCACCATTGCCCCAAGTACATCATCATTATCATCATCATGATCATCAGGTTGTCAACAGTTTTTGGGCTTTTGTTGTCCACAAATCAAAACGAAGGCAAACTGACAGGATTCGGGGTATAGGAATCGGAATGGGAATCAGAAGTCAGAGTTGGAGTTGGAATGCCTTGTTGACAAGTTGAGCATTTTAATTGCTGCCGTGCGTTCAAAACAACAGGGTTAAAGGTGCGGGGCATTTGGCGGGCTAAGGGTGGCGGCAGCCGGGTGGTGGTGGCGGCTGCTCGCAAAGAGTCAACTTCCTGTGCGTATCCACAAAATGCGCTAACTAATCAAATATGCATAACAAACTTGAGCCAGCAAACGCAGAAGGCCAGAATGCCAACCCTTTTTTGTTGGCCACAAGCGCACGCAATGTCCTACGCATCCGTCAAGGGGTTAAAACCAGGACATTAGGCGGAGTTGTCCCAATGTCCTAGCCAAAAAGCTTAAATAAATGTTTGCTTAAGTTGATTATATGTATATATATGTATCTTTGTAGATATTAAATTAATTTTAAAAATGTGCTTAAAAGTAAAAAGTGATATTTAGCATGTCTTAAATTTATTATAAAATATTTTTTCGCTATGTTTCTGGCATAATTTTAATTGTTTTTAAGCCTAAGATGCCTACAAGTTTATAATTAAAAGAAACAGTATTTGATTAAGGTTTTTCTTTTATGTATAATAATAAAAAAAACCCTTCTTAGATATCCTTTTCATGTATCAAAATTATATTTAATTTTCAAGGAACATTTTTGGTTTAAAATAGCCAAACTCTCAACTTTGAACCTGAACTATATGACACGAAAAAGGCATTTCGTCGATTTAACCCAATGTCGATTTGCTGCTAAATTATTGCTGCTCGTTGTGGTTGTCGCTGCGACTTTTGCTGTGACTTCTCTAACCCGTAAAACTATTATTATGATCATTATGGGCTAGCGACCCACTGCCAGGGTGGGCCTGTGACTGTGACTGGTAGCTGGGAGGATTCAAAGGGTATCCGTGGCTTCGTATGCCCAGTAACTTTTCGACACGCACTTTGACGCACTCCCAAACCCGCACCTACGCACGCCGCCCCGCCTCATAAATGTTTTGGCAATAAAGCCCAAGTTATGATAATGCCAATTCATGTTTAGTGGCGGAGATATCTAAATATTTATATCGGCGTGTTTGCATGTTCTCCTAGTGGTACCAATGACGTGCAGAAAGCGTCAAAGGGAAAGAGTGATGGATGGGTGGATGTACGGGTCTATCCGAGGGGATCAGCAGGTGGGACATGTATCATCTTCTCAGCCAAATAACTCGTTTCATTCACCGCTTTTGTTATAAAAGTTAAAAGTTGAAAGTTTCCAAAGGGTCACTCGATTAATAGCTTATAAACAACTTAAAGCCTGACTTCTAAACGTGCTGAAAACAGCTAAAAGTGAATATTTACTCAAACTTCAAGGTATTTGATACTATCTTTGTCCTTGTAGTTCCGGCTCATCAAATTATGATTAAAATATTAGCCTGCTAATATTTGTTTCTAACTTTATTTACCACTTTGGCTGGCACAAGTTCCTAGGCATAGGATGGGGGATTATTGTTGTTGTCAACATCGACATAACCCTTTTGTTGAACAGTTGGCGGAACGACGACGACAACGGACGGCAGTGGTGGTGACATTGGTGACACCGGCGACAGCGGCGGCGGCAATTCATAATACGTAATTTATGATCCGCATTCAATTCTATTTGACTTTGTGGCCAAAAAGAAGAAGAAAAAAAAAAACGCTCCAAAAGGGTTAAGAGAACCACCGCACTTAAACGCCTTTTCTAGTGAAGCGTTACAATTTACAGCCGTTGGTAGTCAGCCGGAACGCTTAACCCCGCTCTTTCTATATAAATATATATATATATATATATATATATACATTACTGTTCAAAATATTAAGTACACTAGTGATTAAAATAATTTTTCAAGGATTAGATCCCTACTGGAGGATTGTTTTGGCGATTTTTAATAACTTCTAGGTTATTTAGTGTTACAAAATGGCAAAATCTCAAATTTGATGAACATATATTAAAAAAATCAAAGTTGGGAAGGTCAACTTTAAAATATTAATATATTTTTTTATTTTTCACAATTTCAAAAAAATTAAAAAGAAAAATGTTGTGTCCAGGTCATGGCTAATGTAATTAAAACAAATTCATCAATGCGTTCCGATTACAAATTTGTGTATTTTTGGCCAAAATATGATTTTTAATTTATGCAATTTGCCATTCAAAAAATTAGAACATGGCTACATCGATTCTCCAATTAATTATAATCAAGAAAATATATGGTTTATGAGGTCAAAAATTACTCCTTCACATCTTAAAAATGAATTTAAAATATAGTTTGAAAGGGTCGTCTTAAGGAAAACGCCACCCAGAGGCCATAGCTTGAACTACAGATTGTGGGAGAGGGGAATAAAAGGGAAAGAGCATAGAACGAACGAATCTATCGCGCTCTTTCCCTCTCCTTTCCCCTCTTTCTTCTCGCCAACAAGCTGCAGTTCAAACTGTGGCCGCTGGATGGCGTTTTCGGTCTGCGGACCCTTTCAAAATATTTTTACCAGTAAATGACTCATTTTTGACCCCATAAAACCTATATATTCTAGATCAGCATCAATAGAAGAACCGATCTAGCAATGTTCTGAAATTTTAAATAGAAAATTTGCAAATATGAAAAATCATATCTTGTACAAAAATAACAATATCAAACATGAAAGCATTGCTGTATTTTTTGTATTTTTAGCCATGTTTTGAAAAAACATTTTTTTGAAATTTTTTTTTTCAAAATTGTCAAAAATTAAATTTGAATTTTAATAATTTTTCAATCAAATCAAATGATTAATTCTTTTGTTATATTTTTGTATTATCTAGTTTCTAGTATTGAAAACTAAAACTATATTGAATTTTTTCATTAATCTTATTTAAAAAGTTTTACGAGGCTTTAAACAAACCTTCATCTTGTGTAGTTATTATTTTGACCAGTAGTGTATATATATGTATATATCGATTTCAGTTGCCAAAATTCATCAGAGTGTTATCCTTATCCTCCGGGCTAATCCGGCATTCGTGCCAAATTCTATTAGCCAAGTTACAGCCACTGCTTAACGTTTGGCTTATTGCCGCTTGGCTAATCCTAAAGCCCAAGCTGCAGACAAAGTTTTTTATTAAATTAAAAAATGATACACCTACCGATAATTGGGAACTGCAAAAAGGCAACAGTAATAGGGATTAAGGAAGCGTTCTTGCTTGGAGAAAAATGATGTTATCGGGAATTTTAAATTTAATAAATACTTAATGGTTTTTTGTTGAAAATTTGCCTTCCAGGGATTTATTTGGAATATAAACAACAGTTATAATAATTTTCGATAATCAGTAAAAGAATGTTTAGAACTCATTTTCATTGGTTATCTACAGATTATAATAAATTGTAAACTTTATATGAAATGTAATGTAAAATGTGCCTAACATCATTCAAATTCATTAAATAGATTGATATATTTTTCCACCTCATACATATGTACATATATAGTACTTACTTTCATTCCCAAATATAAATCAAACGAAAATCATTCTCTCCTCTTAACTTTTCACTGGGGGAAAACCCCCAACCGCAATAAATCGGAAGGCAGACAGTAAATCCCCGGCTTTGGCATCGCCTGGCAACCAACCCATCGTGTGGGTGAGTTGCGGATGAGCACTGTGAGTGTGTGAGATATCGCCAGCGAACAGTTAATTATGACACGCACTGTTTGCTCACCGCCGCTGCTGTTGCTATTTATTTATGCGTTTTATTTAATATTCCGAGTGGCGCTGCTCATTTAAGCGGGGGGGAAGCTGCACGGGGGCCAGGTCCGTGTCCAGCCACCAGACAGCAAACAATATAAACCGAAATAATGTCTGAAATGTATATCTATATAATATATATATATATATATATTTGTATATCTATTCAAATACAAGAAAAAAAACCTATACAAACGAAAAAAAAAGATAACAAATAAACAGGAAAACTAATGAAACACGAAATGTTTTTGATTGCATGTTTTGCAACCGCCCCCTACTCCCTTTGTTCCATAAATATTATTTTGTTGCAAAAATATACACTTGTAGGTTTTTTTTTAGTAATAATTTTTATTTAATTTCCTTTGTTTTGTTGTTGTTTAATTAATTTTATATATAATTGCAGTGACATGAGGTGTTGTTGCTTCTTCATTAATTTTATCCATATACATATACATATATATTTAATAAATATATATATATTAAACATATATATCCTTTCGTACATATACATATACATATCGAATTTGTTGTTCTTGTTCTTGTTCTTGTTCTTGTTGGTTGTTTGTTGTTGTTGTTGTTGTGGTTGTTGATGTTGATGTTCGGGTTGTTGTTTGCCTTTTGTTTAAATTTAATTAACTATAATTAATATTGCTTTTGCGTATAATTCATTTTCAAAAAACAGCTAAACCAACAGAAAAAAAATATTTATATATATTTATATATATATATATAAATTCTTATGACAATGCAGTTGATGATGATGATGATGATGATGATGCAGGTGATGTTGTTATAGTTGTTGTTGTTGCATTTTATGGGTTTGCAAGGAAAAACAAATTGCTACGGAAATTTATTTTAATTTTAATCATTTTTTTTTGTTTTGTTTTTTTATAATTTTATGTGAATTTTCTTGTGTTATTTGTTCATTTTTTTTTTTTTTCATTAATTCTGCATGTGAGTGTTAATGTGTGTGGGTGTGCGAGTGTGTGTGTGTGTGTGAGGGAGGGATGTGTCTGTTTTAGCTGCGTCTTTGTCGCTCTCTCTTAACTTATGCGAGGAACATGCGTTGAATTCAACTTTACTTTTTCTTTACTTTTCTTTTATTTATTTTTTTCTGTTTCATGAAATCATTTTGTTTAACTTATGCGAGAGAAAAAAAAAATTGGTACTTTAACACTAAAAAAAAATTATATTTTTTTATATGCATATAATATTATATTTTGTAATATTATAAAGTATATAAACACACACAAAACTGATCGTCGTGCCCTAATTTTTAGCATCTCAGGGGTGTTTCTTTTTGTTTATCTCTTTTATTTTTAACGAGATTAAAATAAAAATACTAAAAAAAATATTATTTTGTTCTTTGGTTTTAGAACTTAAATATACTAAAAAAAAAAAAAATCATAAAAATAATTGAAGGAAAGAAAAGAGTTAAATTAGGAAAAAAAAAACTCAAGTTCTCAGGAATTTGTATTTTTTTCTAAGCATTTTCCTTTTTCACTGGTGAGGTGTGTGTATGTGGACTGTGTGGTGTGTGTGTGTGCTTTATGTGTGTGGCTGAGTGTTTACGGTATCTTGGTACTTAAGAGCTACATAAATTATTTTAAATATATATATATATATTCCATATATTTCTATGCATATAGGTTTTTTTTTTATTTACGTTTACTAAAAAAAAAAAATGTTTCATCCACCTAAGACTAAGAAAAAAAATTGCATTTATTTTGTTTTCATTTCATATTTGTTTTTTGTTTTTGTTACTTTTTTTTCTGTATTTTTTTCATGTTTTCTTTTTTTGTGGTGTATAATATTCTTTAATTGTTTTTTTTTTTTAATGTCCAGCTTTGTGGGGTTCTTGCTTATTTCTTTGTTTTTTATTTTTTACTTTTTACTAAGGTTACATTCCAGCTGGTTTTATTTTTCTTTTAATATATATATATATACTATATATGTGTTCTAGTTTTATATATATATATATATATATATAGTATACATATATAAAGAGGCGCCATCTTTGATGTTGCTAATTCCAATCATACAATAAACATATATGTACATATACATATATATATATATGAGTGTGTGTGTGTGTATCTGTGATATATAAACTATATA
This sequence comes from Drosophila mayri, assembly GCA_008042485.1. Taxonomy (NCBI): domain Eukaryota; kingdom Metazoa; phylum Arthropoda; class Insecta; order Diptera; family Drosophilidae; genus Drosophila; species Drosophila mayri. The sequence goes on along the minus strand of VNJN01005672.1, from coordinate 97,637 downwards.
TATATATATTTATATATGTATATATATAAATTTGTGTGTGTGGGGGGAAAAGCCAGAGTTATCCTTAAACTTTTCCCGATTTCCGAAGAAATCAAAGTTTGCAACTACCCCTCTTTTGACTTGCCTGACTTTACTGCCCCTGTAAACCCCCCTATTTCTCTCAGTGTGACCTTGCTAAGCCCAGAAAACCTCACCGAATTCTAGATACCTTACAGCACACAGGCAGGGTAGGACAAAAAAAAAACCCTATTTCTACCGCTTAGCAAGCAAATTAATATATATTTTTTATATATATATATACTACAAATGTCGGTTGGGCGCTAATCCTTTACCCAGCTTCTCCTTCCGGATAATCTCCGCCAGCTATTTACAGTCGGGGTTCACTCCTTTGACATTCTCCTAGACGACCACCAGCACAGGGTGATGATGGGCCACCGGCGGCGGACGGGGCTAGAGGCTGTTTCGCTCAGCCGTTCCCGGTCAGACGTCAACATCCAGATCAAGATCTATTACCGAGCTGCGATCTTCATCCTGATCCTGATCGGCCTCCTCCTGCTCATCGATATCCTCTTCGAGCTCTAGCTCCAAGTCCAGGCCGCCTCCTCCTCCGCCGCCTCCATCATCGCAATCGGAGCGGCCGTCCAGTAATTGTCACTGATCCGTACCGCCCGTTGTGGTGCCATGGTGCGGATGCGAGTGATGCGGATGTGAATGCTGGTGCGGATGCGGGTGCTGCTGTTGCTGCTGCTGCTGCTGCTGCTGGTGATGATGATGTGCCTGGGTGTGATGGTGGGCAGCCTCCTCGGCCAGCTGGAGTGCCGCTGCTGCTGCTGCTGCTGCCGCCGCTGCACTGCCATTATGCTGCACCTCCAGCCCATTGACCATCTTCTCCATGCTCTTCAGCTCCGACGGCGAGTTCTGGGACTGCGATGCGCCGCGCTGCTGCTTCATCAGCGAGGGCGGCGTGGTGGGCGACATTGAAATGGGACGCGTGGGCGGCGAATGGGAGGCTGGCCTTGGCCTTGGACTAGAGCTCAAGCTCCGTGGTTCCAAGCCCTGGGCAGGTGGTGCTCCACCGCCACCGGGGCCTTCGCCGGATCTATTGGCATTCGAGCCGGGGGTGACGGCATCAAAGGCCGAGCCCAGGCTGCCCGGCAAGCTGTACGGCGAGAAGCGATGACTCTTTAATCCCTGGAGCGGGGACACTGGCGTATGACCCGCCGCCGCATAGGCATGTCCAAAGAGCGCCGGATGCTGGGCGGCCAGCGCCAGCTGGGCATTGAATAGCAGGCCGGGATTGAGACCAGCCGGACTCATTGCTGCCGCCGCCGCGGGATTGTGCAGCAGACCGAGATGCGGCGGCGGATAAAGGCCGTGCGGATATAGGTAAGGCAACAGATGCGGCGACGGATGGATGGGCGGACCCACCGAGATATTCGGCGATGGATAGCTACCGCCACTGCCGCCGCCACCGCCGGGATTTAGGCCAGCAGCTGCGGCCGCCGCTGCGGCACCCACTGCCTCCTTGGGGCTGCCCGTCGAGGTGGGGCGAAAGGCACCGCCGGTGCTGCCGCCGACGCTCTCCGAGCAGCTTGAATCACTGCCATCGCGCTCCACATCGGCATCCGCCTGGAGGCGTCTCCTCAAAGCCTCCTCCGCACTGGCATTTGCCGCAGCGGCTGCCGCATGTTCACCAGCTCCGGCTCCAGCTCCAGCCAGATGATTAAACCAGGCGGCCAAAGCTGTTTTTTTTTTAACCAAAAAAGAAAAGAAAAATATAGATAGGAAATTAGTTAAATTAAGGTTTTCTCTAAAAGAATCTCGGAAAATCCGGTGATGGCGGACATCTACTCACCGGAGTGCTGGTGGGCATGCATCTGCTGCAGCGAGTGGCTGAGCGGCAGAAGCGGACTCTGCGGCGGACCAACCACATCTAGAAGCTTGTCCTCATCATCCTGTTGCTGATCCAGCAGCGCTGCATGCGGATGCAGGTGGGGCGGACGGCCGGCATGGCCCAGGTGAAGCGGTGCCCGGGAGCTGCTCACATGCGTGGGATTGAGCTTGTCCGAATCGGACCCTCGGTTCGACATGAGCGCCTGCCTGTAACAACAGTTGTACGAGGAGGCGGGGGCCACAAATTAGAACATCCAATTGTCAGGGTTGAAAAGGGGTTAATAACTTATATGACACACTATAAAATCGATCTATTAATATGTTTATTATGCCATTTCTCTATAGAAAGTATAAACATTTCGATTGTATCTGTTCTTTAAGCTTTTTTTTTATCTTTCCATGTTTTTTACGTATTTCTCCCTATATTTTTCTATCTATTTATCTCTCTACTTTCTGTCTATCTATCTTTCTTTTTAGCTTTTTATTTATCTATATTTCTGTATATCTTTCCATGTTTTTATCTATTTCTTCCCATATTTTTCTATCTATTTATCTCTCTACTTTATGTCTAACTATCTTTCCTTTTAGCTTTTCATTTATCCATCTTTCTGTACATCTTTTTATGTTTTTTTATGTATTTTTCTATCTATCTATCTCTGTACCTATATGCCTAACCTATACTCTTTATTTATAAATTATTTTGACTAGCTTCCACAACACCTAATCGGCGGGTTACACATTTTCACTTCGAAATCAATCGGCTTTCAGGCAACAATTTGCACGTCAGGCCGCATTTGTTGGCCCGATTTGCCAGCGGAATTTTCGTTTGGGGATCAGGGCCAAGCTTTGATAATATTGTTGGTAACTGAAATATCTGCTAAATGATAAACCAGCGCTGGCGGCAGGGCAGCCAGCCACATGGGATCCCATCAACCATCGGCCCGGTGAACCTTAATTGAAATGTAACAATGCGAGGCGGAAACACGGCAGGAGCAAGGACGACCTAATGTGTGTGTGTGTGTCTGCGGCTGACAATGAAATTGAAAAATAATTCAAAACACGTTAGTGTAATTTAGTGTCTGCTGGCCTCCTGGCCCTGGTCTGGCGGCCTGCATTTTCCATTTCAATTTTCCTTATTTTTCACACATCAAAGCCGGGCTCGGCTGCCTCGCAAATTGGGCAATTTTAGCACACACACACATACATACGGTTGTGTGTTGTGTGTATCATTATCACAGCAACCACACCCACAGAATACCGCCCAAAAAGAAGAAACCACGGAAAATCCACCCAGGGCCTGGCATTGCGCCAAGGGCGTCTTCTTTTACACTTAACTGTTTTTCCACCTGTCCTGGTAGTGTGTGTATGTGTGTGTGGGGGGCCTAATTTAATAGCAAATCAATTTGTGTTAATCCAGGGAACGTATCTGGACCCACCCACCTTAACTACAAAGACGCCAAGGCGCTCCAGGAGCGGCAGCGGCCAGGACTCGGGCAAGGGTGCGGTGTTTAGGTCTGAATTTTAAGAAGCGTGCAGAGAAGCACAATCAAAATTTATTTTCCAGCTTAAATAATAATAATAATATCAATAATCTCTAAGTTCCCTTAAACCCCAAATTTAAAATTCGAATTTTAAAAACTAAAAACTTTTAAATATTGAAATTTTTCTTTAAAATATTGATGTGTTGATATTAATCACTTGAATTATTTTGTAGGCCATCAAAATACATTTTGTAAATATTAATTATTGTATTTTGAATTATGTTTTTTACTTTTCCAGTATTTTAATCCCCTGAAAATCATTTATTCTTGTTTTTAAAGCTGTTTATAATACAATTTTTAATTTAAAGAAATTAAAATGGATCTTCTTAGATTTTTTTATATCTTTTTTTTACTCTTAGAAACATTTGTTAAATATTTCTAAACACAACAAAAATATATTTTTATAATAATTTATTTATTTTTTTTTTTACATTTTTTTAGTTCTAGGCAAAAGCACACTCCGCTCCTGAAACTCTCATGCAGCGGGCCCATAACATTGCGACCCAAAGACGTTTATCTATTGCCCTTTTGCCTCCCATTATAAGGTGGAACGCCCTGCCAAAAAGGGAGTTCCCTTTAATTTTTCTCCTTTTTTTTCTCTTTATATATATATTTTTTGGAGGGGGTGTTTCCTTGAAATTGCACTGTTTTGTGTGTGCGCTTTGTAATTTTTGAATTACGTCTGCATTTGCGGCTTAAACAGCCCACGCACGCCCACAGCCAGCAGAGAGACCGGAGAGGAGTCGCCTTCTATTGTCAACTAACGCCTCGGGAAAAAGAGAATATACATAAATATATATTTAGGAATATATATACATAAATATATAGCCTGGGAACAACAAAAGAGCGACGGCGGCAGTGGCGAATTTCAATTGCTGCTGTTAAAACGTTTTCACTTTGGATTTCCGGTTCTCGTTGCGCCCAAGGCGGTGGCACAAAATAATAGAAATAAAAAAAACAGAAGGGGTTTTCCCAGTGAGTGGAGAGATGAATATCATTCCGGCGGAAGTTGCGCACTAGATTGCCACCAATTAGCATCTCTTGCTGTGAAGGATATACCATCCTACCCCATCATCATCATTAACCTCATCATCGTGGCCTTCCCCCTGCTATTCCCCTGCTAATGAAGGGTTGCAAAAGAGTTGACTAAGTCGTCACTAATTGCCCAGGATTTTTGGCAGCTACCAGGACCTCAGCCAGCCTGCGGAATTGTAAGCGGTTTAGCGGTTTTGTTTCTATTTTTTTTTGCCTTCCCAATTTAATTAACAATTGGACAAAGTATAAAGTAAAGCAGAGTAAAAGCAAAAGCAAAGTTCGCTTTTGTTGAAAAGTTGACTGCCTGCCTGACTGGCTGACAACTGGCTGTCACATCAATGACCAGGCAAATTCTTTGATTTTTTTTTTTCGGGCAGAAGGTTGGGGAAGGACCTGGCTTAGACAGACACGCTAATGCCAATCAAGCCAGAAGTAATCAGTTTGGCACAAAAACCGAAACTCGACTTGAGTAAATTGTTTGTGTCAAATGCGGTGGTGGTGGCGGTGGCGGAGGGAAAACCCTCAAAAGGGGCTGGCCAGGAAAAGCTAGCCAGGAAAATGCCAGAGCCCAGTGAGTGAAAATTGATTTGTAACGTTTAACATGGACATGGACATGGATAGCGGCGGAGGGCCAAAACCAGAGTCGCTTTTCGGCTATTAAATGTCATTCATCATTATGCTAAGTCAGAGTTTTCCGAGAGGGGGGAAAAGTCACCCAGACACACGCACACTCAAAGGAAAGTTGGAAGGATCTTTGGAATCTTTGATAATTTATTTTTGACGTATATTTCGATTATTTATTTCAAATATATTAAAAGACTTTAAATACGATTTTAAATTTCAGGATCTTTGGAATCTTTGATAATTTAATTTTAAAATATATTTCGATTATTTTTTTCAACTATTTTAAAAGTCCTTAAGTACGATTTTAAATATCAAAAGATGTAGTAAAAAATTGGTTTGGCGAAAAACTTAAAAAAAAAATTGGAAACATTTTTGGAATCTTTAAATATATTAAGATTTTTTCTTTTATTTTTGGCTATTTTATTTTTTAATTTTTAAACATTTTTGTATTTGGTTTTTATTTCTTTTAAATTCTGCTCCTTCTTAAAATTATTATTTTGAAGCTGAAGAAACTTTGAAAAAAGAATTTTGTTTAAAAAAAGTCACAAGAAAGCTGAAAGAATCTTAATCTGAGAAAATAACTCTTGAAAAATGGTTAACCATAGAAAAAGCTGCATTTTCAAAAGGTTTTCAATAAACTTTAAAATATTATTTAGTTTTCTATTATTTTTACCAACAGTAAATAGGGAAATCTTTAAAAAAAATCGTCCTGCCTTGCATAAATTCTCTTATTTTCTATACTTTGCCTCAGTGCAGAAGTTGAATCTCCTGCTGCCTGCCTGGGAGGTGGTGCTTGGTGATGCTGATGGTGCTCTGTGGCCGGAAACCGGAACCACTTCAAAACTTGGCCATACAGAGAGAGAGAATGATCCCCCTCCTCCACCGCCACGGGAACGACCCCCGCCGTGGGCAAACAGAAATTGGAAAATCTGTGGGCTAAAAACTCAAAGCTTTTTCGGACCATCATCATCATCATGAGGAGGAGGCCAATGGGGTTGGGCTTTGGGTTGGGTTCTGTTCTGTTCTTCTTCCGACAGGAAATTGAAATCAATCCATCAATATGGATTACATGTTCGAGTTAGCTGCCAGCGGAGGTGCCAGTCATCAGCATTATTTCGCCCCAAAGGGAGCGAGAGGGGATGCCAAAAGCCAAAGGCCAAAAGCATCATTAAGCTGTCCTGATGATACGCCCTCTGCTCTGTATTATTTTTTTTTTCTGAGTGTGTTTTTATTCCTGGCAGAGTCTTTTGTGTGACTTGCAATTTGACAAGCTGCAGGCTAATTAGTTCCGCACAGATTTGACAAAAATTAATGCCAGTATCTGTGTATCTGAGTATCTGTGTATCTGCTATCTGTAACTGCTAATCAAGGCTGGGGCAGCAGGATAACCAAGAGATACACAGACAAATGAGTGTTCTGTTTTCGGTTTTTAGCTTCGTTTTGAGGTTACAATTTCGATTCGGTGCAAAGTTTTGATTGTCGTATGGCCACAAAAGGCCATTTGTGTTTTCGGTTTTACCAGCACTCCCAGATTTTCCACCAGCTCTTGCTTGTGTCCTGATTAGTTTGCCCTTTGATGTTAATTTTCTGGTCAGAATGTCATTTCTTGCCTTTGCTATTTCTAAAAATTCTTAACTCTCTTGATATAATTTTTATTCTCATCTGAAATCGAAATAAAAACTAGTGATACTCACTTCTTTTCCCGCTTGCCAGCACCAGTATCACGAAAGCCCTTTGCAAAGGGATTGTTATCGATTTTCAATTGAGTTATCTGCAAAGTTAATTCGATTAATTTAATTTTTAATCGATTAATAACGATATACACTGGTTTTTGCTATATAAACACTTACCTTCTCATTCTGATATGCAGTCACGGCAATGAACTCCGTCTCCTTGAAGACGTACGTGCGAAACGTGGAGTACGGCAGCTTGAGGATGTCATTGGCTCGCACCAGGTGGAATCGCGGCTGGTACTTGTGCATCGAGTTCAGGATGGTCTGCGGGTTGGAGTATAAAAATAGAGACGGGACACGGCGTAGATTAGTGGATATAGTTGCTTGATATCAACATGGACGTGGTTAGTTTTTGATGCAAACCAACCGAAAGAGGGAACAAAATCGGGGCTAGGGACAACCAAAAAAAAAAAAAAACTAAACTCACTGACAAAGGCAGAAAAAACACACGCATACAGAGAGAAAAAATTAATACAAAAACATTTTAGAGAAAAAAACTATATATTTTTTGGGTATTATTTTTTTTTTTAATTCAAGTCAAATTTAAAGTAAAAAAAAATGGTACAAAGTTTATCATAAAAAGGTTCAAAATATTCCTAAAAATCCCAACTAAAAATTAGAAATAATTTCCTATTTTCTCAGTGCATATTCTTGGCATAAAAAAACAACAAAATAATGCCTTTGCTGCCACGACGCTCACTTGCACGTCAGAGCAACATTGGCGACATCGGCAACAGGCAACCTAGCAGCCAAGGGACGACCAACGACCACCCACCAAAAGGCACGAGAATGAGCCGGGGCAGAGGAGCAGGAGTAGGAGCAGAAGAACGAGCAGGAGCAGGAGCAGGAGCTGCAGCACCGACAATACAAAGTTGTTGTCATAAAATATGAATCTGTCTGCGCGGCAGTTTTGCCGGCTGAGACAGAGACCTCCCAAGGCAAGGCAAGGCCCTCTCATGTGTGTGTGTATATACACATATATCTCTATATATATGGCCCAATCCATTTCGATCCGTTTCGAAAGGAACACCTTTTTAATTACCATAACTCGTCGGCTCGACTCGACTTCGATTAAGCGACAAACGAGCAAGGCCTAGGAGAATCCAAGAGGCCGGGGGACAAGTTGCTCTGTTGTGGACCCCACAAGCAGCGGCACCCGCCATTTTGTTCGTGTAATTTGGAAAACAACAAGAAACAACAAAAAATTACAAGAAATAAAGCACAGACCAAAAAAAAAAAAAGCGAGTAAAACAACACGAAGGAATAACACACAGCACAGCCACAACACAAAAGAGAGAGAGACAGCCCCCAATGTGTGTATCTCGTAGTACGAGTATCTGAGTATCTGAGTATCTGGTATCTTGTATCTGGCTGGGATTCGCACGCCTCTCGGAACCCCACCAACAAGAGACCACAACACCAAAGCAGCCAACACCAGACCACCAATGGCGACGACTCGCTCCGCGGAAGGTGTGACTAATGCGAAGTGCTCTCGGTGTGTGAATGTGGTGAGGGGATGGGATAAGAGTTGGGGATAAGGATGGGGGCTCCTCTCCTCCTCCTCCTCCTCCTGTAAGCCTAATAAAATACTTAATTAAACCGCATGTTTATGCATTGATTGCCATAAATGGGTTTAGTTTATATTTTTCCACAAAACATTATGAACTTTATACCAGGGTTATAAATTCGTTGATAAATAATGATGAATGATGATTTGAATGTTTGTTTTATAGGGTAAAATATTAGAGAAATTTCCACAAATTCAAAATATTAAACCATAAATATAGTATAGAATGGGTTATGATTCCCTGTCCCTGCTTCCGTTTTTTTTTTTTAACACAAAAACTCCCCCAATAAACAAAAACCGCATTCAATTGAACACAAAACAGGCCCCAACAAAAGGCCTGATTAATTGCCTCGCCATTTTTGAGCTAAACGCGAGCAAGCCCCAAGAGGCTTTAAGGCCATAAAGCCATGATTATCAGCCATCAAATTTGAGCCTCAAAATGTATATATCGGAACCCCCTGCGAGTCCATAAATCGTGCAACGCCTTTGCCTGTACTTAAAACGTCATTTGCTAATTTTCTTTAAATTTATTGACACATAAATTCATTTTGCAAAGCACAGCAACGACAATCATCATAATTACCCCCAAAGACACTGTGTGTGTGTGTGTGTGTCTAGAATTTATTGATAAAACAATTTGCATTATTACGTTAATTTTTCATTGCTCTGCCATGCATGGTGCTCGCACACACAAGGCGCAAAATTGTCATTTAAAATGTCATTGTGGCGGCTAGTTGGGTTTTGAATTGCGATTTAAATGAAAATAACCGTGAAGATAGCCATAACAAAAAAAAAAAAAAATAGAAAATATATATGTATGTATTTATAAGCATGCAATGGTGCCTTTCTATGTGTGAGTGCTGCCAGCAGCATTTTCCATTTTCCAAATGGGCATAAACAAGTCTAATTAGACATGAAGTGCGATTACACGGACGCCACGCAGTCGTCGGTTGTCGTCACTCAAACAGGCAGGCAGCCAGATTGCATGTTGCTGCTGCTGCTGCTTCTGTCGTGATTGTATTTGCTGATTGAATTGATTGGCGAACAAAACCTCTTGGCAATTATGCATCGAAATATTGCCTAGATTTTTAGCACATATGATTGCGCATTGCTGCACGTAGCAATTGCTGTTGCACTAGCACTAGCGCAGCACCAGCACCAGCCAGGTACCAAGTCAGCCAGTACAATCCAATGCCCGGCGCAGTTAATCACTCTATATATCGCCCGGGTGACAACTGATTGAGCCGCCGGCGGTCGGTCAATACCAAAAATGGTGCGACAATTTCATGTTGCCTCCTCAGCAGGAGTTGCCAGCCAGCCAGCCAGCCAGCCATCCAAGCAACACGTTTGTTTTTGGCTTTTGCGTGTTGATTGCTAAAAGGTAAAAATCTCTGCTGCTGCTGCTGTTGCACACTCATTGTTGGCATATTATCACATAATTTAACTGATGATGGCACTGTCGCCCGTTGCCTTGTTTGCCACGGAAGAGGGAACCTTGTCAGGTTTGCTGGTTGTTTCGTTGTTCGCTGCTGGCGTGCTGGGTTAATTGAATGATCACTCACACTTTGATTCGATTTGGCAGGGAACAACAGGCAATGTTAACGGTGAGATCGGGCCTCATCGGCAGTTAGATTGAATTGACTCCAACTTGGAGTCAACTTAAATCGCAAAAGTCTTTGGAAAGTTTAGCCACTACATGATCGTGAGTGAATGTCAGTTGGATTTTAATCGTGTGAAAATATTTGGCTTAAGCAAGGCTTAGAAAATAAAGAGGACACCTGGAAGAAACCAGTTAAAATAACAAACTTATATGAAAAACCTAAAGATACAATTAGTTATGTATCTTATACAATCAAAGCTATTGATATTATTAATTTGATATTATTTTAGCACATAAATTACTAATATTTAATATAATTTACTGATTATTTCACTACAAAACAAAGCCAAAGATAGATGGCTGGCCCGATCGTGTGAAGAAGATCGATGCCAAATTGAAATTGTCAGCAAAGTGATGATCAACAAAATGGTTTTGGCTTGACCGCATTGATTGCTGGATGGCTTGATCACTTGATCGCTTGATTGCTGGATTGCCGCCCGATCCCCTAATCATCCGATCGCGAACTCAATTGAAACGATCGAGAGTTCTAAAGGCACCGCAGCCAACTGACAATGATAAACTCCGATCAGCTGCGGCTTCGATCATCTCCGGACTCAATTAGGCGAGAGCCGCCGCCGTTTTTGGGGGCTACCTGTTGACCAATTATGGGCATAATTGAAGCGCCGACGCCGCCACTAAGATGACTAAGCCCAAGCCTGAGTTCAAGTCCGATTTCGAGTCCGAGTCCAAGTTTTATTAAGCTGTATTAAGTATTTAAGCGATATGCATATTGACCGATCTATACCATAAATATCAACACGAAACTCTGATCGCAGTCGCGCAGGGGCCATGTCTTAATTAAGCCACCGGATCAGGTAGACAAAAAAAACCCAAGAAAAACACAAGAAAAAAGGGTACTAAGGCCCAACATAGTAGAGGAGAGAAGATCCCCCATGCTGCCACATATTAATCTGTAAATTATGCATAATTTTAATGGGGGGCCAAGAAGGAGGGAGAAGCAGAGAAACCCCAAGCCACCCAGGCACCCAGACTCTCTTCTGTCAAAACTCTCACGGAACTGCAGCAGCAGCAGCAGCAGCTGCCGATCGAATTCGTATTCGTATTCGAATTCTCGTTGATTTCGGCATCCGCCGGAGCCCAGTCAAAATTTATTTACAATTTATAACAATTCTTTTCGGGGGCCCTCTTATCGCCCGGTGGTCGTCGTCGTCGTCGTCATTGTTGTTGGACATTGTTCGGCGGGGGGAAAATGTTAATTAAACGGATTTACATTTTAATGACAACACGAAGCGAAGGCCACAAGCTACCACGGAGCTACCAGCTCCACAGCACCCCAACTCCATCTCCCATTGAGATACAGAGACTTTTGAAAGCCAGACACAAAAACAAAAAAAAAAAGGAAGGCAGGCAAAAAAAAAGAGTGGCAGCCAATTGCAAATTTGCTAAACAAAATGGGCGGCGTTTTGGGGGCTCCAGAAAACAAAAAAAAAAAAAAATAAAAATAAGAAAGGAGAAAAATCCCCAAACAAGACATTTGGCTTTCAACATTCGATATTCAATGAAATCTGCTGCTGCCAAACGCCTAATGATGCCTTTGCCTCCGTTTTGTTGTATGCAAATCGATCGTGTTCCCTTCTCTGCCCCCTAACCCTTCTAGCTATGAAATGGAGGGGAAAACAAAGGAAAATTTAAAGGAAAAATAAGTTAACAACACAGTCACAGTCGATTGGCCGGGAGCAGAAAGCAAATGCTTAGCGAAAATCCAGCTTGGAACATGAGTTCTGGCACTCTGTGGCTGCGGTTGGATGCGGCCCGCTGATCCCGATAGCAGTCAGACCCCTCGATAGTCGTAGGGGTTATCTACAGTCATTGGGTGTAGCTTTCAAGGGGATTTTTATATGAATTAAAGGGTAAAAACCAAAGTATTTTAAGATTAGTAACTTATTTTTTGAAATTACCTAAAGTAAACAACAAAGAATTCGAAATACCTTCAACCTAAACTTGTTCATTTGTTAAAATATCAATAAAATCGATTTCAGCTTAACTTTATCCATTCCTCAAGGTGGGAAAAGAGCTAAAGATATCTCCAATCCCAAAAATATTTCCCATTAACTATTTTAGATAATAAATCGATTAATTCGATAACAGCTCTTTTCCATGAATTATCACCTTTTCTCTTTCCTGCTAAATTGCTCACCTAAAATCAAAAGCCATGACTTATCGATTGATAATCACTTGGCAAAACCCGACAACAAGCATTTTATATGGTTATTGGCAATCGTGAAAAACTCTACGACTTGCCCGGTGGACATTAATCGATTTGTAATACCCCCAAAAGACTGTAACTCTGCTCCATTAATAAACGTTTTGTACTTGCGCCACCCACATAAAGAGCAAACACCTAGAGCCGGGCCTCTATCAATGATTATTTATATCGCGCTCTGCATTTCTACCTCCCGCTCCGCACTTCTCCGACTTAAACTCTCCACTCCACCAGGAGGAAGGCTATAAATTTCCAGCTGCTCAAGAGCCGGGGCCTATGTGAAGTCCGCCGCCGCCGCTTGGCTTATAAATGAGCCGAGTTATGGTGAGCTGCTCGCCGGTCCGTAGATAAAAAATAAAAAAATATAAATAAAAAAACGAAGCGAAGCGCGGATCGGCTAATGGTCGAGTGAGCTACCAGATCCAGCGATCCCGAACCGAACCTAACCGAACCCTCGCCGACTATCGCGAATGACAAATATTTCAAATGATTTCAACACTTTGCCGATGCCGCCCGATGGAAATGGGGGCCTCTGCTCGATGATTTGCGTTTTATTGCAGCTAATAAATTGAATGGCGATGGCGACCCACCACTGAGGCGGCATGGATCGGGTTTGGCTCAACTATTTGCTAAGATAAGGAAAGGAGTAGTAGCAGCAGGCAGCATAGTGTTGCATGCAACATGCAACTGGCAACCGGCAACCGGCAACCGGCAACTGGCCACTGGAAAGCCAACAGCAACTGCCGGCGCATGCGTGTGTGCATTTCAATGCAACACTGATAAAGGTGTTCAACGCTCGATGACATTAGCACCATCCAAATGCCGCAATCAACTTACAAAAACACTGCGAGAAAAGCCTTGAATTTTAAAGATATTGAAAGAATTTTAATTTAGAAGTTTAAAAGCGGAAAGGGAGCTAAGAGAAAAAAATATCTATCAAGAATTTACTTGTAAAATAATCTCTATTTGAACAAAATTTCTTTTTTAAACTTCATAAAATACTAAATAATAGATTAAAATATGTAATTTGAATTATATTTAAAGGGTTTTTTATTTATTTAATATTTTTACTCAAAGCATTAATTCCAGAATAAGCTTTTCTCAGGCCTTATTTTCACTTTTTGAAACCCAGAATAAATCTAGGAATATCTGACATATTCTTTATATTTTTTCCCAGTGCTTATTACCACTCATTGGAGCTCTCTCAGAGTTTTTTAATTTTATTTTTATTTTTTTTGGACCCGCACTTTTTGCAGCAGCACCTTTTGCCGTTGTCGCCGCTTTGCCATATTTGTCGGCGCCTCTTTGTTCTTCTTTATTAAAAAGGCGAATAATCATAATAAAGAACCAACAAACAACAACAACTCCCGACGTTGTCTCGTTGTCGTTGTCGTTCAAGTTGTTGTCGTCCATTTAGCCACTGAGTTTTGAGTTTTGGCTGAGCAAGCGGGTTTCCAGCTCGCATCTTCTTTGGATTTGGGTTTCGGATTCGAGTTTTTGGGTACCAAGTTCTCTGGATTCCCCTGGCTACCCAGTGGTTCTCTTCTGGACTGCCGCTCGTTCGGTAGCCGCTAGACTTGGACATTAATCGATAACACTTGAGTATTTTTTCATGTTCCGCAGGCGAGCCATTAAGCGATTGTCCACCAAAGTTGTTTCAGGTTGTTGGGTGTCCCATTTGGGTTCGTTCTTTTCTTTGAAAAGGTTTTTTTCGGGGTTTTTATTTTGGGTTTTTTGAGTTTTTGAATTTCCGAATTGGTGTTGGATTTTAGAGTGATCTATTTTTGGTAAAGCAGCTGTTTCCGGGGTTTAGTAATATTTAACTTTCTCATAACCTTTCCAAATTAGTTGAAAATATTTTAGAACTAATAGTTTTGTTGATATTTCAGAATATTTAAAATGTATAAATTAATTCTATTATCTTCATTTCTAATTCCTTTAAAATATAAATATTTTTTTTTAGAATATTCTAAAATTGTATTTAGTTCTCCTTTTTTTTAATAATAATTTTCCACCCTAATACCTTTTATTTTTTGAAGCCCCAATCAAAGAGTTCACAATTTCTTTCTCCAATTTGAACCCATTGCCACTGCTTTTGGCTTTTGCCTTTAGCCCGCTTCCAGCTGGCTTAATGAAATTCAACGGGAAGTGCTAATGATTAAGCCTTGTCCTGCTCCCTAAAGGGATCTCTTAACCCCTTGGCTCTACCCCAGCTCCTCCTTAGCTCCCTTGGCTTTCCCTTAACAAAAATTCCCCCGGCAATTACTAAAAGACAAATTTATTTGCACGCATGCAGAAGAGCTGTGCGATGCGGGCCAGGCCTTTGATAGTGGCCTCCGGTAGAGGATTGGGTTCGGAGACCTGGTACCTGGAGAGGCTACTGTTCGACAAGTGTTAAGCATAATGCAGACACACACACAAACACACAGAACTGTGAGGCTTTAATTGAAGTGCCTGGCGAGTCGAAGCATTGACATTAAGTGTCGATAAATTAAGCATACGCAGTGTAGGCCCCGCGATATTTTTTCTTTTTATGAATGGGGGAAGCAAACAAAACTTGAAACAGAGAACCAAGAATGGGAGAACTGAGAAATGTGAAAGGTTTCGAGACCGCCCCGGCTGTCGCATAAATTGCCGATAATTTACAGTATATAAAAATCAACACAAAACATTTTATGTTAATGAAAATAAGAGCAACAGCAGCAGCAGCAGCAGCAGGCAGGAGGAGTGAAAGCCGAGATGGAGCTGGAACTGGAACGAAGCGGAGCGGAGCCAAGTGGCAGATGGAGAGTGGCAAATACAGTAGCCGGCGGGTCAGCAGATAGCCCAGATATCTAGGCAATTAATGGACTGCTCAGGTCCGGCTAATGAGCGGCATTTATACACACGATCGGTGTCGGTTTTGGGTTTGCCTCCTTTTTTTTTTACTTATTTATTTGTTTTGTTTTTTGTTTTGTGATTTTTTTTGTTAGCCAGAAAATGATGATCCATGGTGATCCTTCGCTTCTTTGATCTATCAAAGACAGCCGCTATCTTATCGCTGCCAGTCCAGGCATTAAAATTGTTTTATAACTTAATTACGGTCAGTCAGAAGTCACAAAACAAATCGTCACTTTGTTTAATATTTAAATTTGGGCAGACTTTTGTTTTCTTTTCATTTTCTGGGTTTTTCTTAATTTTCCTTTACTGTTCTAAGCTTTTCTTTGTTTTTTTCTTCTTAGTTTTTATTTTTAATGAATGAAAATATAAAAAAGGGCATATGGAAATGAGGCAGATAATGGCTTGCGGGTTAGTCAGTGTCGGTTTTTTTTGAGTTCCAGTGCCACACGCTGTGCAACTTGCTTTTATGGCCTCAAACACAAACTATACACTCTCCACACCCTACACACACACACTCTCTTTTTGATAACTCACAAAACAGCAGATCCCAGACTGTCTCTACTACGGGCAGCTATTCAAGTTCTTTGCTTAATTAATGAAAGAAGAAAAAGGCCAAGACAGAGCGTAGAAAAGTGCCGCATATAAAAATTAATTAGCAGATCCAGAACCAAAATCAAAGGCATGAAGATCAGGCCACTGGGAAGTCACCAGGGGGAGTCTTGAAATTCATTCAAAAAGTAGCCAAAAAATATACTAATTTCCCAAGGAAAAACTATCTTCGATTTAACCAAGAAAAAACTATATTAAAATTTTATATATAATATTATTTTATAGATCAGAAAGTAGCCTGAACTTGGTTAAACTTTCATTCACTTGTTTAATTTCTAATTACTATTTAATAGTTTCATTTTCCTAGATTATAAATGGATTTCTTTTTATTAATTTTCCTTCTCTAATCAAATGTAACATTTTCTTGGAAACCCTTTTGTATATTAAAGATTCTCTAGCTTCCTTTTTTAAAGTTGCTAAGTTGCTTTTCATGTTGAAAATCCTTAAGTGCTTTGACAGCTATATTTTACACTCCCATTGATGGCATTTCCTTCCACATATTTGTGTATTTTTAATTAACGTTTTAGAGCTCATAAAAAGTGAATACAGAAGGTGTGTGTGCAGGTTGCAATCAACCCAAAATGGGCCACCAGACTTGACAAATTAAATTTCCTATAAAAAAAAAAACACAAGCCGAAAACCAATTCCGTCTTCGGTTTAAACGAGGGAATTAAGTGTAAAATTATGTTAATTATTCTGCGCTTGGTTCTCCCTTTTTTTTTTCTTTGATTGCTCACTGATTGAGGAAATTGTCCGAGGTTCGAGGCGGCCAAAATAGTCAACACAACAGGTAACAGCTAATCAGTTGCAACGGAAATCCCCTGTTTAGTGGCATATAAGGTAGTAGGTCGATGTCTACCCACTATTTCCGTGCTCCCACAAAGCTAATGCCTAATGCTAATGCCCAATGCTAATGAGGGCGGTCAAAAGCTTTACTTTTGGCCAAAAGAAAGTCCCAGACCAAAGCAGGGAAATTCATTTAAATTTTATAAGATCGAGAGCGAGAGAGCAGCATCCTCCATGGAAGGCCATAAAAATGTGCGTTAATAACATTGCCGCCAAAGTGAAGTTGGCAATAAAATGGCAGATTCATGTGACGATGAGAGGACACGATGCTGTTGATTCTGATGCCGATTCTGAATCGGATTCGGATGCTGCAACGATGACAACGTTGCTGCTGCTGCTGCTGCTGCTGCTGTTGGTGATGATGATGACCATGATGATGATGGCTATATGGCGCTGCTACCGACGCGTTTCGGTGGGAAATACGATGATGGCCTATGCCAAGTACACATATCGATCCCAGGCCGGGACATAAAAATTTACGTCCCATAAATAACCACACAAGGCTGAGGCTGTTGCTGCTGCTGCTGCCTCGGATGTTGCAGATTCGCATTTATGCGTTTAATGATAAAGCTGAATGGCTGGGGACTTGGACTTGGACGAAGGCGCCTGCGTAGCGAGCTGCCAGCGGTAGCCACCTTAAGTGCCACATTGCGTTTCTTCCCTCCTCTCTCCCTTGCTCTCTGTCTTTAGTGGGAATCGGTTCACCCGGTGGTCCACAAATTGCTACTTGGCACTCTGGCGTAGCCCACAGCTGCGATGGCCAAGTGGCGCCCCTCCACAAATTGTAGAACAAAAATTATAACAAAAGTTGGTCAAGTGACATCAATAAAGCTTTAGCAACATGGTGTTCTTTGAGTGAAAAAAATTAAATTTTAAAAATACACAAAATAGTTTCTATCAGAAATAAGTTTCAACTGTAATTACAGTTAAAAAAAAGTATTTATTTAGTGAGTAGATGAAGACTTTAAGCAAGTTTCTTAGTAAATTTAATTTGATTTGATTTATTAGTTTAATATTCTTAATACTAAATCCTCTGCTTTTGTAAACAGTCTTTACATATCTTAAATTTTATCTTGAAAATTATCAAAAAATCACCTCTTAAAGCCCACACACACACACACACACTTGTCCCAGGCCACAAAATCCCCAAACCCGTTAGCTCCAAATCCCAGCCAGGGAACGACCTTGTCCAGGGATTCAGCTCAACTTCGTTCGGTTCGTTTGTGCCTAATTAACAAGTTGGCGGCGTCAGGCCGCGCACGCCCATGGTCAGCAGCTCATGCAAAGCAGGAGGAGAAGAGATACAAGAGGTGGAGGAGGAGAAGGAGGAGAAGGAGGAGCATGTTGCCCCCGGTAAGCTTGTTACAGGACGGCGGCTTGGCCGGCGCCTGTGTTGCCGCCGTCGCGTCGCCTCGTCGTTCGTTTCTTTCCAAGATGAATGTGTGTCGTTGTTTGCTCCAGCTCCTGCTCCTGCTCCTGCTCCAGCTGCTGCTCCCCCCAACCTGCTCCTGCCGCCTTGTCAGGCCTTGTATTTTGTATGTAATTGGCTTGGCTTTGGCTGAGCTCTCCCAGCTGCAAGCAGCAAGCTCCAAGCTTCGCTTAAATAGATGGCTGGCCACTGGCGTCACCTGTCGTCCCTCCGTAGCTCCGTAGCTCCGAGCTCTCTGCTCATAGTAGCTCCAACTTGTGGCCCAGCATCGGCAACCAAAAAGCCAAAGACATTTGCAAATCTTTTGTTTCCCATGTCCGATCATTTCTCATATATAGGCGAGCGGCAACGACAACAACGAGGAGGACGACCGACGACGACGACAAAGGAATACCGCAGGCGCCAGCCAGCCCAAAAACAAAGAACCCAGAAAAAAAAAATAAAATAAAATAAAACTCAAGGAGAAGCGCGGAGAAAAACGTAGCAAATAAAATAAAAGAAAACCAGACAACGATGCAGACGACGACGACGACGTTGAGGCCACCAGCGGCCAGTCAAAGTCGTTGGCAGGGGATCCACAAGGGGCAAGGAGACCCGCCGAAAAAAAAGGGGAAAAAAAGCGCCAAGCACGAGCTTTTGTGAGCGCCACAGGACCAAGCCAGGCGACGACAACGCTGGGGCATTGTCTTTGGTCTTTCGGCGAAGGAGGAGCGACGACGACGACGACGACATTCAAATCTTAACTCGAAATCAACGCGACGGTTCTTGGGTTTCGGCGATACACACGGCTCGGGGGCTCCCTATACCCTATACCCTATACTCCTGGCCAAAAACAAATTCGAACTGCCAAAATAATAAGCAGAGAGCAAGGTTCCAGTTGCCCAGGTCCAAGGGAGCTCTGAACCTGAAGCTGAAGCTGCATTTTTATGGCTCAAGAGAGACAAATGCTTGGCTCCTCTTTCTGTCGTTTCTGAAGGTCGCCGCTGTGCTAACGCCAGTCCTCTGGCCCCCCCGCCTCCTCCAACCAATTCTTCTTTGGCAATTCTTGGCCTCGGTGGTCGCTGATTCTTCGGCGGCTGCCATAAAATTTTTGAAACCAGGCTCGCCTGTGGTGGAGATAAGAAATTTTTGTTGAAAACTCGTGCGCCAAAAGGAAACTACGACCGGTTTTACACACATATATATCAATATATATATATATATATATATATTGATGGAGCTTTGTGGCAGCCAGACTGCATAAAATTTGTTTAGCGGCAAAGAGGACAGAGACAGAGCCAAAGAGTGAGGTGGAAGTGGGGGCATACAAATTGGCTTAGGCAGCGTCTTTGACTTTAAGTCCTGTTGGCTGCCCCTGCTCCTGGTCGTCGGTAGCAGCGCCGTTTAGATGGCTATCAGTAAATAGAACACAAATGAAATTCATCGATAGAAATCGAAATCGCATCGGGGGCGGTTGGCCAAATCAAAAGGCAGAAGGCAGCAGGCAGCCACAACAAAGACCCAAGTACGGGTCTTGGGTCTCCTGGGCGACCGTGATGTGATGGGGTACACATGTTGCCGGCACGACGACGACCGACAGCAGCAGCAGCAGCAGCTCTTTTGGGCCAAGGGGCTGACCTTTTGGCAGCCAACAGACGACAAAACTACAAGCCAGCCAACACTTAGCCAGGAGAGAAGGTGAGGGTGCTAGTGCTGTGGCTGCTGATGGTGGTGGTGGTGGTGCAAAGGCTGCCTTGTGGTGGTAGCTGGGGTTGGCCTATCAGCGAGCAAGCTGAGCGTCGTGAGCAGCAGCGGGTGGCCCTGGCCGCCCCCAAATGGCCGCCAGTGGGAGGCAGCAGAGCCACTGACAGACAGATAAATGGAGATGGAGACACGCCAGAGATAGAGAGAGAGAGAGAGGCAGAAAAACCTCGGGGAAGCAACGACCAGAAGTTGCCACCGAGCAGAGATTATGGTGGTGCTGGCCAAAGAAAGAAAGTCCCCAAGTGAAGGAGAGCTAAAGATACCTTAAAAGTTGCTCAAATAATTATGAATATGTATTACAAATATAGAATAAATGTTTATAGATTTTTTTTAGCTCTCGTTGAGGGTATTTATGCCTCGCAAAATGCATTAAAGATGCTTCTTAAATCAAAAGAAATGGAATAAATGCTAAAGTGCAAATAATATCCAGTTAAAATCCATTTTAAACCCTGTAATTAACGCAGATTTTAGTCTGCTTTTTAATTTCCAGATAAAGCTTAGTGAATTCCTAAAACATAATTCTTTCTATGACCTAATTATTGAATTTTTGAGCTGCCAAAACAATGCTCTTTAAAACCAAAAATCAATTCAAGTATATACATATATAATATATATATTCCTTTAAAACCATTGTTAAGAATTAATATATTTTTATATATCCATGCCATATGGCTTGTATATTCAAATATCATTTAATTAATTGACCCAAAGATTCAGATATCATTACGAGCGACTCCATTAGGTATTAGATATTCTGTCGTTCAAGTAGCCAGAATGCGCATTAGGCCCAAGACACGACCTGAGTCAATTAATCAGCCTGGCAGAGGCTCAGCCTCAGCTTTAGACTTAGAACCAACAATAGAAAGCCACTTAAAGCCTTTGGCAACACTCCAGCCTGGCACAAAGGCATAGAGATACAAAACAGGGGCAAAAATACACACAGATACGAGACACTGAAGAAAATGAATTGAGAAATTAAATGCTGCCTGAAAATGTAGAAGAAATCAAGGCACATAAAGTATAGATTTTCAAAAGTAACTTTTAAAAAAAAAATCTCAAAAAAAAATTAAAGCTTTAAATTATGGCTAATCATTGCTTAGAAATTCCTGAAAAATTATCCAAATATCCCACTTAAAATCCTCTAATTTCTCCCTGTGCACTGATGAGTGTATAATCTGGCTCTAATGATGCTGATGAGCTGCTGCTGCTGCTGCTGCTGCTGCTGATGATGACAAAAAGCCAAACAAGCCACACAGCAGCCCTGGGGGTCTCTCTCAGAGTCCGTCCGGTAGGGGCACCCTACTGTCGACAGCTCCGAAGGAGGTTAAGGTTCACTCCGAGACAGAGTCCACTACATATGTACTCCTCCTCACCTTTTGGCCTGTCCGCAGCCCATTCTCACATCATTAATTACAAAATTATTGGGTCCCCGAGATGGAGTGTGTGTGTGTGGCTAAGTCACCGAAATACACACAGGTGGATTGGCTGGGTTTGTATTGTTATATTGCCTGGGATCGGATCGATTGGATTTTAGCCGCAGGAACTGTAACAACAAACCGAAACAGAGAGCTAAGCAAAATGTTAATTTTCAAATCTCCGTGGGAACTGGAAATTAGTAGTTGGCACAGATACAGATACAGATACAGATGCCCGGCTATAGTGGATGTGGTTTTTGACCTGCGGGCGGCCTACACATATTAGCATTGTTGATTTTGATTTTGATTTTGATTCTGATTTTGAGACTGAGACCAAGCCAAGGGTTGAGGGCATATGGCTGAAGATCATCCAGTAGTTATTGATAAACGAAAATTGAACAGAGAGAAAAAAGGCAAGGGGAAATAAATTATATTAATTCTGTGATATATATATGAGTTCTTGTGGCTTTAACTTTAATTGTTTGGCCAAGAAAATTTGCTTTTTCTTTGTTATATTTATCTATTGTCTCTACAAAGGTTTTACTAAATGTTTCAAATGTTTTCCTTTAATATTTCTCTTTAATTTCATTTAAATTATTTTAATTCAGACTTATATATATGAGTTCTTGTGGCTTTAACTTTAATTGTTTGCTTTTTCTTTGTTATAAATATCTATTGTCTTTACAAAGGTTATACTAAATGTTTCAAATGTTTTCCTTTAACATTTCCCTTTAATTTCATAATTTCTCCTTTAATCCCACAACTCTTTTTCTTCGTTTTCTCGCAGTGCATAGACATATATCTTTTGCATCTCGCTGTCTATCAGGCATAATTGGTCTCTAACTGACTCTCACTGCCACAGCAGCCATGATTGGCTCAAACCGAAGACCCTCTCGGGCCTGAGCCCAAAACCCAGTCTCGAATTTGTGGCAATTAAACGATTTCGTTTCGTGTGCTGTCTTCAGCTGTCTGGGCCTGCCTGAGATGCTGCATGATTAATATGTTTTTGAGTAGTTCTTAGCCAAGGGCCAGGGCCCACCATCAGCTGGGCCTAGAGAAGCCCGGCTAACAAGCCACGACTTTGCCCAACAAATAACTTTAGGGGGTCCAGGAAAGCCAAGTCAGTTAGCCGGTTGACAAATCGTTTGTAAATGGCTGCCAGACAAAAGTGGAACACACGCACGAAACGTGGGTCAATACAACAAACCCCCCAAACCATAACAACAACGAACCCCTGACTTCTGGGGAATCGGAGAGCTACTATATGCCGATGACTATCGAAATTATAGTGTTGTGCCCGAGTATGCCTGGGTCAGCAATCAAAAGTTCATCAAATATTTAGTGTATTTTGCAGTTCTGGTTTCATAATATTATAGTTTTGGGGAAAGAATAAAGAAAAACAAGGTCTTAAGTTCTTAAGTGTTAGTCTTGAGGACTTTTGACTTAATTTATTTGATGAAACCAGTTATTATTATTAAATTTTTGCTGTCTCTGGTATTTAGAGTAAAAAAAAAAATGTATTTAGAGTTTTTAACTATTTCAAATTGGCTTTAAAGCCTCTTAAAATTAGTTTCCATATAAAAAGAGAACTCAAACTCTTTACAAATCAAATCAAATCAGACATTGAGCCCAGCTAATCCCTCAGACCAGTGTCGTACTATTGCCAACACCTGCCACTCATCTGGAGTTATACCATTTTACCCATTTATCCGGTATTAGCCACTTGAGGAGAGGAGTCCCCTTTTGCCTCTCCTGGTAAACCCCCAAATCGCATTCGCTTGCAAATGGCAAGCCCATTAACTCAAGGCGCAGCTTTAAGAAATCCAATTAAATGCAAATGGCAAAAAAAAGGAAATAAATAATAGCAAGAGTCCTGTGACAATAATGAGCTGGCAGGCAATGGAGCCCTGGGATACTGGTGGCGGACTGCAGAATAAAACCCATTGAATCTGTGCATAATAATGCCTAAATATGGGGAGTTTGTTGAGTGAGTGAAGAGTGCGAAACACTCCAAAGACATTAGCCCACTTGAACCACAGGGCAAAATGCGAGGATGTGGCATGCCACTCAGCTAGCGGAAATGTTTTTCATTTTTTTTTTTACCCCTAATGAGCGCCAAAAACGTATAAAAAAAGAAATATATATAGAATCAGGAAGGTGCCATAGATGGTGGGGAAAGAAAGAGAACGGCGACAAGGAATTGTTTGGCAGGACTCCCGACTGCTTTTGGGTGTTTGTCAAGTGGTGCCAGCTCCATTGCATCCACACCAGCATCACCCACAACCACCCATCCTTTCATTACTCTTCTACCACTTCCTGGGGCTGTCTTGGCCAATTTGCATGCCGGGCGGGCCACTAAAAGAGCAGAATAAATTAAGACAATTAAGAAACAAACAAACAAAAAAAACATTTTTAATTAAAGAAGAAATAAATTAAAAGGAAAATAACATTTTAAATTAAAGAACAAATAAATTAAAAGGAAAATAACATTTTTAATTAAAGAACAAATAAATTAAAAGGAAAATAACATTTTAAATTAAAGAACCAATAAATTAAAAGGAAAATAACATTTTAAATTAAAGAACAATTAATTAAAAGGAAAATAACATTTTAAATTAAAGAGCAAATAAATTAAAAGGAAAATAAATAAACAAATGCAGAAAACTAAGCATTCAGAATCGTTTTTTTTTTAGTTAAAATAATACAAAAAACTAATTTTATTATTGGAAAGCTTCAAGCTAAATAACAGCTAATGACAAGTCAAGAGGATCCCTATCTAAGGATCTTGATTTTATATTATTTTAATTAAAGAAAAGAAAAGAAATTCTTCAAATAAAAGAAATTCTTCAAATAAAATTAATATCAACAAATAAATTAACTTTCATAAGGAAAAAAAATTTATAACAAAATTTAAACTTTTCTTGAAGAATATTCTGCATAAAAAGAAGGAAAGTCAAGATGATAAGTAATTATATTAATGCTAAAATATAGAATAATTATCATAGAAAAAACTGAAGGACAAGGACAACAGGACATGCTCATCTGATCGAAATTAGAAGTGCGGTAAAGCTCCCTGCTGGGTTAGGGTATCCTGAAAAAAGAGGTGCAGAGGCTTGAAGAGTGAAGAAATGCAGTCAGGAGAAGACGAGGTAGAAGTGGCAGGAGCCATGGCCGCTTGACAAAAGACACTTGAACGAACAACAACAAAAACAACAAGGGCATAAATAAAGATGACGAAGCTGGCCAGAAAGAGAAGGCCTAACGAAAGCGAAAGCCAAGACAAAGCCCAAGAAGTGGCGAATGCCAAAATGCCGAAAGCCCTGCCACAAAAAAGGGGCAAGCAAGAGCGAGACAGAGAGAGATAGAGAGAGAAAGAGAAAGAACAGTGCAATGGTTGGGCCACAATGGCGGAAATGTGTGTAAATGAGAGCAACAGAGAGAGAGGGCGATCGAGGTGGGGGCAGGGGGTCCAGGAGCAACAGAGACGGCAGCAGAGACGACTATAATTAGCACAGGCACCACCACACATCACCACAACAACAACAACACACACTCAGCAAAGTGCAAAAAACGCACTCGCAGCGCCCAGGTAATTAAACCAGGTAACAACCGCCGCCCAGCCCCCGCACAGCCCCTGCAATTTGTCATCGCCTTGAGTGCATTTTAATCGTCACTCTCCCTCCCTCTCTCTCTCTGTGTAAAATCAGAATAGTAAACGTTATACAAAATATATATATATATATATTTTTATATATATAAATAATAAATAGTTATAGTGTGGCCCAAGGGTTAATTGCTAACCCACTTCCCTCGATCGCCGTCGTCGCTTGGTTTTAATTACTGGAAAAAGCGCGCCCAAACTGCACCACATCTCGGGCACCTCACCCATTGCCAGTGGGTCAAGCCTGGAATTACTGTTGACTTGCACAAATTGCTTTATAATCGTCATCAATAAATGAAGCCGGTCATTAGGCCGTTCTCGCTCTTGGCCGGACTAACAAAACGGAACCCCCGAACCCGACACTAGCCCCTATATATCATCCAAACGAAATTGTTAAGCAAATAGAATTAAACAAAAAAAAGAAAGAAAAATATAGAAC
Source organism: Drosophila mayri (assembly GCA_008042485.1). NCBI lineage: Eukaryota > Metazoa > Arthropoda > Insecta > Diptera > Drosophilidae > Drosophila > Drosophila mayri. Next base: position 72,338 of record VNJN01005672.1, on the reverse strand, counting down.
CCAAAGGAAGTTATCATTTATCAGTTATCCCTCATAGGGCTAATGGAGGGTGAAAACAGTTAAATGGGGGTGTTGGCCAGTTTAATGATGCCACCAAAGGGAATATGGGAATGTATCAGCGACTTGGGTTAAATTTAGACCCAGGATTGTTAGTGGTTTTAGCCTTGAAATATATATTTTATATTATTAAATAATATAATAATGGTAAAAACCTTTGTTGCTTACTATTTTAAAGTTACTAACTCTGAGTTCAAGATCTCATTTTAGAGTTTGTATCTCTAGTTTTAAATCAATAAATAAATAAATTCTTTCTATATATATGAGATAATCATATATAACACCATACTGGAATTCTTGACTTTAATAGCTTTGCTCGGTCAACTTTTCTCCCTGATTACAAGTCTGGCAAGTCTTTAATAACCCAACTAAATGCCTGATTTTAAAAAGCTAGCAATCCATATATTGATATATATATACATATATTCCTTCAATAAATTATGGTAAAGGTAACAAGGAAATCTCTCATGGCTGTATGCCCAGTATATTGAATATATATTAATTATTCAACCTTGAATCATTTTTCGATTGCAATTTTATGGAGCTCGTTATGGTAGATGGATGGATGCCTTTATTTTTAGCTGTGATCGTATCGCCCACTGATCAGAGACCTTCCCCCTAGAGGATGGCGACGGCGTCTGACTCAGGTTCGGCGCCCGTCGGGAATTACCAAATCACCCAAAATGTGTGTTATATATGCACCTCCTTCTCCTCCTTCTCCTGCTGCTTTACCCCTTCGATTTCATTGGAAGCCAATGGTCGCGACTACGTGTCACAAATTATTAATAATCTATAATAAAAAGTATAATTTCATTTAATAATGAGACGCGTGTAGAAATGTTTTCTTCTCCCTCTCTCTCTACCCAAAGGATCGATCGAACGAACGAACTCCTCCTCCGCAAGTTGAATTTTTCATTTAATAAATCATCGAAAAATGAAGTTGCCGTCGCAGACGCATACTAATTTCTTTCTCCTTTGCCTTTAGTATTTATTTTTATTAAAACATTTTTGTTCCTATTTTTTTTTTATTCTTTCTGTTTTTTTTTTTTTTTTTTTTTGGTGGTTGACCACGTTGCGCCCATTTTGTGGCGCCAGGGCCCGAGGTCTAAAGGAGGCGGGGGCCAGCGGCGTTGCATGTGCCTCTTCTGTATTTTATATTTTTTGTTTTCCTCCTCGTTGGCAGTTAAATTTTTGTTGGTTTTCCAACGTGACGCCTGTCAGCTGGTGGGTGAGCGGGAGGGTAAGGGCCTATAATTTGGCTCGAGGAGGGAGGGAGCGTTATGGTCGAGACAATTAAATGCCTAATTTTCACCCCTGCCCCCATGGCGTTTGTTTTTCCAAATAATTCATTAATATTTTTCTGTTTGTGTTTTTTTTTTTTGGTAATTATGACGGGCGGCGCTTGGCTACCTGAGTTGCATGTGCAATGCACTTTTTTATTTTTGTTTTGCTGGTGCCAATTTCATGCGCTTTTCTCGTTAAGAGCGATAATTTATCAACAAGCTGGGTGGAAAATGTGGTTATGACCAGTGGAAAAGGTGGAGACAAAACTCGTCTGACACTCTGAAAGAAGTTTAACACTCATTTTAACCGAAAAAACCTTCAAAGAATTAACTAAAACATTTTTAAAATTATTCAAGACTTTCCAATTAGTTATAAATCTTATAAAAATAATATATTTAATCATTTTTTATATATAAACCCTATTAAAATTTTTGTTATATTATTTTATAAGCTCCAAAACCCTTTGTTTCTGGCTGTAACTCTTAATTTCTGACCTGCCTGATTTAGTTTTAATAATTAAATTCCCTGGAAAGCCTGGCTTATGAATATCTTATATTCATTTTCATTCAAAACCCAACTCCCGGCTACATTTTCCATTTTCGTGAAACATTTCCACTAGACCGAAGCAACAACAACAAAAAATACAAAATAAAAAGAAAACAAAACGAGACCATTATCTCCCCACTGTGCCGCTGCTGGCACGCCCACTGTGCAGGCCATAAATATATATATACATATATATTCCTTACATATAGACTCGTTCATCTGCGAGTATTTGGACGGCTGGCCAGGTAGATATTAGCTACAGATACTTAGATACAAATACTGGGGGTCCGAGGTGCAGCGATAACAATAATTGCCCAACATTTTCTTGTTATTGATGAGTGACCCGGGTGGAAAATTATCGAGTGGAATATACTTTATATGTAGTATATATGTATGTTGAAAAAAAAATATATAGTGGAAGTCGGTATGTGCTTCGCTCCATTTGCCAACGGCAGCGCGTCGATTGATTTAATTAATTATCCCACTAATAGTTCGTTTTTACCCTCGATTTTGTTGTGTTCTTTGTCTTTTTTTGTGTGTTTTATCTTCTGTTATTAATATTATTTTTTTTTATAATTTTTATTCTCCAAATGTATTTATTCTTAAGCAGGAAAGCTATAGAAATGGAAGAGTAAGAGTTTAGCAAAGTGAAAACCAAACTCAGTTCTTACTCAATACATACTCCCCTCACTTAACTCTCCTAAATACAATTTATATTCATAATTTTCCCTCTTTCCTCCCCCTATGCAAATAGCATAAATATATTCATTTCGTACATTTTGAAAATTGTTTTCCCAGTGATTGACGCTTTGACAGAGACAACTTAGTTGTCAACACGCAAGAATCATGTCCACACAGCAGAGCCGTTTGCTTGGTGATATAGTAAAACCTTAACAACATACATTAATACATATATACATATATATATTCAGCTGTAGGAACTATCAATCTATGGGACAAAGCTCCCGCTTTAATGAGAGGCAACACAGAATTTGCGTGCAACATCTAAAAGTTGTTCTCGTTGTTGTTCCCGGTTGCCGGCAAACGTGTATTAGATGTTGTTAAAGTTGTTGCCATAATTGTTGTCATACTGACTACTACTATATGGTTAATGGCATGGCGACAACAGCAGCTCGAACCAATAATATTAATAATTGAATCTAGAATCTAGATGGACAAGTGAAACCGTAAAAAGCTACTGGAAAATTCTCTTACTTTCACCTGTTCGAGAATCAGAAAACCCGAAGAGTTTGAGATGAGCACACATCGCAGACTCTGTCTCCGATAAGCGTGTTGGCAAACACCAAAAAGGGAAAAAGAATGAATGGTTCTAGGACAAACATTTCGACTAAGTAAAGATCAACAGACTTTTGGGGTAACTCCATATATGCGAGTGGCGCCAGCAAAGGAGATATAGTCGGGGAAAGAAGCAAGATAAAAGATCAAAGCAGCGGAATAAAGTATCTCAAGTTAGGAAAAGTTAAAAAAAAAAAAGTGTTGGTAAGTTGGTACAGAAATATGAATAAACCTCTAAGCAATGACAATGAATCTCTCTTCCAACTATTTCACCCACTTAAAAGACGAGATAAAAACCAGATATCTGATGACCTCCGAGATTAGGTAGATTAGTTTGAGGCGCCAGCGGAGGCAGCTTCCGTTTCTACCACTCGAGTGTTGCAAGCTGTCTGAACGAGGGAGCTCTCTTTTATGAATATATTATTTATTTTATGTTTTTTTTTTTTTTTTTTAAGAAGCTGCAGCAGGTGAATGCGAGTCCCAGACAAGTCAAACAAGCGGGAGAATGGGCAAATATCTTAAATTCAAATAGAAACAAAGGCAAACAGATGCAATACCTGATGATGATGGTTGCTGGAAAGACAGACTGTCTGAGTTGGGGACAAACATTTGAATACCAATAGAGATTTACACACAATGTGGTAGCATGTTTGAGGTGTTTAACTGTCACCTCAGACTTAGGCACTCCGCGGATATCAGCGGCTGATAGGAGATCTCATTCCAAGCCATCCGATGGCGCTTATTCAGACAGGGGAGAAAAAAGCAAAACACAAACAAAAATGCAAATAAAAAGATGAAGGGAGAATTGTGATTTAAAAGGGAAAGGAGGAGTACACATTAAAAAAAAGATTTATGATTTATAATTATTAAATATTTTAACAAAGCAAAGCTTGAAAAGCTTAATATTTTTTTCCAGTTTTTTTTTATGGGAGGTTCTCTCTTCTCTCGAGAATTGTAGCTTCCTTGCCAGCAATCAAAAAATTTAAAAAAAAAACCCTAAAAATATATACTTTCCTTAATAATGAATGAAGAAAGTTATGGAAAACCTATAAAATACATATTTTTCTCAAGTTTTTCCTACAAAAATATTTCCCTTTATTAAGCAAGCTTTTAAGAATATTTCTTATAAATTTTTTTAACAGTGTAATAGGCACACTTCAGTATACGCAGTGCGTTTGTGACTATAGATAGTCGCGTTTAGAAATCTATTTGCCAGACAAATATTGCACTTCCGTCCCCTTTCCGCCTATCGCCTTTCGCCCGATGGAAATCCAAGTCAAGCTTGTCTATTTGCTTTGGCCTAATGGAAAACCCACGCGCCCCGCATTTCCTGTGATCTCCTTTTTGGCAACAATAAAGCCAAACAATGGGGTTTGTGTCCTCCTTCTCCTTGACAGCTGGCGCTGCTCACTTGGATTTGTTAGGCGATTGTGGGATGAAAATGTTATATATATATATTTAATCGCTGGATTTTGGGTCCTTGCTGCTGCTCCCCCTTGCGGCACGCACACTTGCCGCACACAAAGGATACTGGAATACTGAGCCCAGCATGTGTGCATTGTCCTGGCATCATAAACTCGTCTTCAGCTGTCGTCGCGCGCCCTTAATTTCTAAGCATTTGTTTAGACATGCACCGCAGCGAGCCCAAAAAAAAAAAAAGATACAAAGATACAAAAAGAAACTAAAGAGGGGAGCCCTCAAGATTGCGGTGACTGCACCGCGGGAGACGCCCCATCAACTCTCCTTCTCCTCCTCAAGCCAAACCCAAAAAAAACAAAAAATGTATAAAGAAAAACCTAAGAGAAGATTTTGAAAAAGTGGGCGTGGGTCTGGTTAATTATGTTGTTAGACAGCGATCCTATCTCGTTGAAGATGCGCCTTTTCCAGGGTACCCTAAGGATATTAGGACAGGATCATCTCGTTGCTGCGGCTCACCTAATCCTGCCATTCAAAAAAAAAAAATATATATATATGGAAAGAATAAAGAAAGATAGGGCAACGATCCCATCAGAGAGCAAATCGAAACCCAGCCGAAAAACCAGGGGCGGGCAGCAACTAATCATCAAGGGGATTAACTGCCATTGAGAGGGGTTTCTATATACATTTTCCTGACTTTTTTGCTTTGTCTGCCCATCCAGGTTAATGAGGGATAAGGCGCTAAGAGGGTCAGGAGGGGAAAGGGAACTCTAGCCGGAATATTGGGGAAAATATGTTTTAAATCAAATTGAAATAATATAAAATTTGGAATCATATTTGTGAAAATAAGGAAATGTACTTAAATTTTCCACATATACTTAGTTTCAAAATAATATCTATATTTCTTTTATTGTTAATTTTGTTCACACAATATTTTTGAATCATCTTTGATTTACTCATACAATCAAAACGAGAAACTCTTGAATTCTACTGTTTGACAGGACCTCTTGGGCTTGAAAAGTGCTGACTTTAAGGTCCTTGAGTGGCAAAGGGAGTCGGAAATATACAGAAAAACAAAATAAGAGTAAAACTTACCCCGGGAAAAACTCTTGAAAAAGGTACCTCGCCCTGTCCGCGAGACTTCATTTGAATATTAAAAAATTCCAAAACACAAAATGGAATTTTTATTTGCGATATTTTCTGGCACCTCAGCGACAACGTACTTGCCACCTCGTTGTCGTTCAACATTCAGCATTTTTTTTTTCCTTTTGTATTCAAGGGAAATGCCACCCCAAAAAAATAAAAACGCAGAGTACAGCCAGGAGTTTAGTTGAGGATGTGGAAGGATCTGGGTTTTAATTTAACATAAAAGCGCGTTCGCCATTAGGCGCTCAACCAACCCCTCTCTCTACAAATATATATGTATATATGTATATATATATTTATATGTGAATAAAATGAGGGAACTACTACAGACAGAGTAAAAGCGGTGGAAATTTATGAGGCATGCTCAGGTTTTTATTAGATTTTAACTAGGCCTGGCGCCAGGACTCACGCCGCTCTGGCTTTTGGGCTGGGCCAGGAGCAGGAGCAGGAGCCGGAGTCAAACGTGCCAAAAACATTAAATATGTTAATTAGTTTCAACGCCCCCCGCAAACCGCAAACTAAAAGTCAAGGGAGAAAGCTAGCTAAATGTTCCAAAATTTGTGACAAAACACCCGAAAAAAACAAAAACGAATCCAGCTTTAAGTGCCGCTGGTCACGTTAGCTTCTGGCCGGATCCGGAGAGTAATATGCTAATGTCCCGGTCAAAAAGTGGTCACCTTAACTTAACTTAACCCTTGCGAATGATGGTGATGGGCTTGGCCAGAGGTAGATTTGGTTTTGGTTTTGGTTTTGACATTATCTACATAGTCCTTGTTCGCATTTGAGGGCCACACTTGGCCAAGATTAGATACCAACTAACAGCAGGACATGGGTCCTGGCCTGGGTTAATTAATTATAAAGAAATATTAAAGGTTTTAATAAAGTCCGAGTTACTAATTCTTTTTATTCATACAAATTGCCCTGATTTATTTACCAACAAACCATAAAAATCATAGCTATTGCCTTGAAATTAACTAAAATTACCCAAACCACTGGGGGGAAGCTATAAAAAAAAAAAAACGAGAGACTGAAACAACTTAATATGGCAACTAGGAGCTGGTCCTAAAATGGTTTTCCAATCACAAGCCAGGCAGCTCTTCTGGCTCATCTCCTCACCTGGCCATGTTCCCATTCCCATTCCCAGTCGGAATCCCAATCCCAATCCCATTACCATGTTACGCCCTCCGGCAAATTGCGTGTGGCTTCCATCAGTTGAATGATTGATGGCCAAGACCAGTTCCAGGCCAGAGAGAGGGGTAGCAGCAGCAGCACCAGCAGCAGTTAGCCAGCTGTTGCGAATATTTCACATATTGCTCCTTTCACTTGGCGGCGAAAAAAGAGTAAATATATATACATATATAACAGCAACAACAGGCAGCAGCAGCAGCAGGCCTAATCTAGCTGATCTAACAAGATAGCCAGCCATTGATACCCTGTTCCTTTACGGCTTTCTCGCACACAGCAGAGGCTAGCTTTATAAGAATGAAATATTTTTAAAAAATTTTTAAATATTTTTTATGTATATAAATACTTTTAAATATTTTTAAAATATTTTTTTAAGTATTTAATATTATTTTCTGTAAGAATTTCCGCTATTTAAACCCTTTTTTTATTCTAACTCAACTTCTAGCTATCATAACTCACATTTGTGTGCTTCTATTACTGTGACCACCATTGTTATTTTGTGTCCAGACCAGCACTCTCTTTGCCATATTATGGTATAGTGTATAGTGTATAGGATAGGATATGATATGATATGGGCGGCAAGATAGCCAACGGAGTGCCGCAATTGATGGCATTAGGCCTTAGATAAGAAATCAGGCATTTAAGGGTAGCGCATATCTGCCAGCCACATCAGTAACAGCAGCAAGAGCTACCCGGTAACAACATCATCATCATCATCATCATTGTGGCTGGAAGCAGGAAGCATCCTCATTAAGGGTTTAGCCACAGGCTACAGGGTTGTCCTGACAAGGGTTGCACCCGATCCTCAACCTAGTGTCCTGCTCAAAAAGTTTCTATATCGAATCGAACTTAAACATAAGTATTACCCATCGTCTGGATAATTATTAAAAGCCCTCAATAAGTCCAAAAATAGTTGGAAGGATATTAATAAGTGCTTATGATCGAATGGCGTTGCCATTGGCATTGTGAGTAGAGACCTTGGTCCAGGCCTAATTGGCGTCACAATGAGCATTCCATCCACTTCAATCCACTTCAATTCAAAGGAGCACACATCCTTCCACGAGCCAAGGATGCCCAGAATGGAACTGACAAGGAGGCTGTCAACTTCAAAGGAGCCTTTCAAATTGTATATTTCGGGCAACACCTAAACTACCTGACCGAAATGTGTATGTCCTTTTCTCTCCCTCTCTTTATAGACAGCAGACAAATTGGCCATATCCCTGGTCCCATATCCCATATCCCGACAGCAACACACACACACGTGCAATCTGCGGTACCGCCTTTGATTTTCTAAGCGAATTGTTTCAAGAAAACCACCAGAGAGAACAGAGCCTGGACCTGAATCTGGCCTCGCTCTATATATCTACAGGACGGCTTTGAATCGAAGAGGAAGGAGCTAAAGGACTCTCTGCTCTGCCTCAATTAATTTGCCCGGAAATGGAACTCCACTTGAGTTTAGTTTGTCAACCCGTTTTCCATTCCACTCTCCTCGTCGGACATAATTTTTTGTTCGCTTCGTCTGCTTTTTCAGCGGGGCAAAGGGATATATGGTTTATGGGTTATGGGATATGGGATATGGGATACTGACTGAATCTGGTTGTGACTGTGCTCTCGAGACCACTTGGCCATGGTTGAATAAGCACAGAAGATGGCCAACTACGCTTTGAACTATGGGGAAACTAATGGTAGCAGACAGGACGCAAAAGTTCCATTAACCCCAACCCCCCCAAAAAAAATCAAGAGCGATTTGAAATCGTATTTTTTTTCATAAATATATATATATTAAGAAATTTTATTAAAGCAAAGTAATTGATCAGTTTTCAAGGAGTTATCTCAAATAATTTATATAAAAACAAATTTTTTTGAGACTAAAACTTATCTACTTTTAATTTGGTGAGTAGGTTCACCCTAAACTTCATCAATTCCCCTTTAGTTGCATATATTTTTAGCTATATAATATATATAATGATTAACTTAAACACTCTATATAAAATTTATATATAATTTAAATATTATTATATTCTAATATCTCAACTATTTTCCTTTAATTTAATTCAACATTTTCCCTTTAAATGCTTTTTCCATCTACCTATAACTTTCTTTTATAAAAAAACCTATAAAATAAAACCATGTTCGGGCTATATTTTTCGCTCTGTGTACAGCTTCTGCCACAGAATGGTGCTAATTGGAGTAAAGAGTGTCCCAAAACTCAAGCTGCAACAATTAAACGCATTAAGGCGACACCTTCCACCATCCAACCCTCTCTGGGTAGGTCCACCCCCTGCCCATATTAATGCCTTATTAGGGTGGCTCTGGCCGCAACATGGCCGACCAGCACGCACACACACACACACACACACACATTTGGCACTACAAAAAAAAAAAAAAAAAACAGGGCGTTTAAAAACGCGCGCGTTTTCTGCCGCCCGCTAAGTGCATTTCAATGTATGAAAAGCCGCTTCCGCTTCCGTCAGGCCTTTGGGGCCAAAATCGGAATGAATCGCAGCTAAATTGTACATATATTTCTAGAAAAATATGTAATACACACAGGCAGTCAATAAATTAGCATTAATTACTATTATTGCTTACTCAAGTTAATTGAGTTTTATATGGTTTAATTTGCAAATTTAAATAGTTTAGTAATCTTTTTATTACTTAAATATTATATATATCTTTAGATACTTAAAATAGGAAAATGTATTTTAATTGTTTAATTGCTTTAAACATTAAATTTCTACATAAAGAAACATGAAAAGTCTAAATTTTTGTTTTAAATAATTTTAGTTCTTTATTTTTCGTAGTTCTATTGCTCTAGCCCCCACTGTTCATATACATATATATATATAATATATATATATTTCATTTAACATAACGAACAAAGGTGGCTCAACTGGCACACAATTACGGGACCCCCCTCACCCCTAACCCCAGCACTTTTCCGTTGTTTTGACACGCAGCCAGCGGAGAGCAGGCAGCAAAATCAGGCATAAACCCAAACTCAAAAACGCCTAGCGAACACCCCTAAAGCACCACCCCTTCGGAACTCGAGCTTATAAAAGGTGCCCCCCTTATACCTATACATACATATAAAAAGCTATAGGGATATGTATATAGCTGACCCCCACCGACCGCAAAAAGTGTTAAATTATAGACTTTAAATAGCAAACGGGTATCACATGATTATATGATTATAACGCTTTTGAGAGCGCCAACAGCTGCTGAACTCAAAAACTCAAAGGGGGTTGTTCCCAGTTATTGTTGCTGTTGATTTTCCAGAAAACTATCAAAGTTAAACAAAAGTATCTCTCATTATTTAAGCAAATTATATATTGATTTATTTAGGGCTAATAGGAGGTAAGGAGCTCTCAGGGGGAAGTACTCTTTTTACCATAAATATATATCTTATATATATCACCGAGATTTTTGCTGATTAAATTTATAAAAAAAAAAAAATAAGAAGGCTCAGCTAGTTGATATTTGATAACTTTTGATATTTAGGCAATAACAAAAATATATGTATATATTTGTGGCACTAAAATGTACCCAGTTATGACCTCAAACTACAGCTAAAACATATATAAAATTCTTCCAATAAAATCCAACTACTTTGGCATACAATTTCGAATCGCTTTAGCCACAGTTCAGCCACACGCAGCGTCGGCTTTTTGGCGTTTGAACTAAGCGAAATTAATGGCCAACACAGGCTACTTAGGCGGAGGCCCACGCACACTGCCCCGGACACGAGACACGGACAATTGGTGATCCGGGAGAATGGAGAATGGAGAACGGAGAATCTGGCTGGAGTAGCCCTTATCCACCGAGGCCGCCGAGGCTTGTTCGCTGTGCGATTTATGACTCGGCATGCAAAACGAGCCAACGAGCAAGGAGAGGCGGGCGACATGACACAAAACTGCAGAACCACACGGCGCCCGCCCAAGATCGTAATGATCACCAGCACCACCACCACCATCATGATCATGATGATCAACGGGTGGCCCGGCCCCCCACCCTAACCGATCGTTCGATCAATAAAAAATGAAAATTTTGCCCAGCAGTTGATGAAATTTACGCGATCGGCGTCGGCACAACTACAAAGTCAAAAGAGGCGCGCGGCCAGCAGCGGCCTTCAAATGAAAGCGCAACAAAAAAAAAAAAAACCGACAATTTGCTTGGCGCCCTGCGCCGCCCTCCTCATTTTCCCCTTTTTGAATCCCAAAGAACCAAGAGCAGATCCCAGATCCCGGGCTTATCCCATCCGCTTCTTCATGCGTGTGAGAAGTTTTAGATAAGGAAGAGGACGACGACCACGACGATGACTACTTCAAAGTGCAAGCCGGAGAAGCGATGCAAATTTCCAATGATAAAAATTTAAAAAAAATATATATATATAAAGGGGATATTCCTTGGGAGTTGGGGAATATATATTTGAACTAAGGAGAGTGTGTTAGGCGCTAGTCTGCTGATAAGGTCTGCTTTGATGTAAGTTCCGTCTTTATATTTATAGAAAAATTATTAAGATTTTGGAATGAGTTCATTTCTTAGAAAGAGCTTTAAAAATAAATTATATCCTTAAAAGAAAAACAAGCTAAAAATCCCCAAAATCCCCAAAGGAAATCTACCAAAAAAAAAAACTCTCTAAATTTTAAAAAGAAATCAATCTAAAAATACCCAAAAATATAATTCGATTCATAGAGCAAACATCCAAAATAATATTTTCAGTCATGTAAAAAATCAGCCACAAAATTTAACAACTTTCAAAGGGTGGTAAGATCTCAAGAGAACTTTTAAAAAAAGGTCTAGAATTTGGTTTTTGGAAAGGCTTTAACTTTTGGTTTTTGTTTCAATTTTGGTTTAGTTTTTTATTCTTGTTTTCAGTTTGTTTTCGGGGGTTTTATATGGGTTAATATGTATTATTTGTTGCTTAGTTAACTAAATGCGGTAAACAAAGAAGACGTACAGTACTTACAAATCCATGTTTATCACTAATATTGTTGGTCAATTTTAATTTGTGAAATGAAACAACTTTCTGCATCCATTGCTCACCCGTTGTGGGTGAATCTGGATGGATATACATGCGTTTTGGCATCTCGGGATCCGCTTTGCCAGCCACCATCCAGCGACTAAAATGAGTTAATATTTATACACATAATTTATAAAAATAAAAAGAAATATATTTATATATACTCACCTATTATGAAATTTATAACGATAATCGTCCGCCGCCACAATGTCCAGTAGCAGGATATATTTAGCCTTGGCATCCAGTCCCGAAACACGAAATTTCATTTGCGGAAACATTTGTCTGCAACGGAAAGGAGAGAGGTTGAAGGATTAGAGAATGGGTGTGTGCTTGCCTGCCGGTGGTTATGCTCATTTTCCCGGGGTAATCAAATAAAGCATTAATCAGTGCGGTTTTATGTATATACCGTAGCAGATTCCAAGACCCCAAAACACGTATTCTGGTTCTCAGGGGGACCCGGACCCAGGGCCACCGCCAAGATCGCTGCAACAATCATCATCATCATCATTATCCGATTCGGACAACGAGAGCTCGAGAGCTGAGCTGTTGGCCAAAAGCAAACAAACCCATGGCCCAAACGATTCGCCGGGGCCCGGGTTATCAAGTGGCGCCAAGCCACAAATTGTTTCGACTCGATTCTGCCAAGTCCAAGCTTTGGATCTCAGCTCCAGAGCTCTAGAGCTCCCAGCTCCCAGCTCCCCGCTCGAATTCAAATTGGCCCAAAGAGAAGCGGGGGACTCCTCAGCACTCCTCTGGGCCAGGTTGATTAGCCATGTTGGTGGCAATGTGCAAACTCGAAAATTACATGGCCCAGCCAAAAGGGGGAACACACACACAGCACAGAGGCACAGGCACAGGCACAGTCGCAGGCGATGTCGTTCCTTGTCCCTCCATCTGCACCTTCCACCAACCCCGAAAAAAAAGAGGAAAAGCAGGAGGATGAGGAGAGGGTATTTTGGAGGATGAGACAGGGCATGAGGAGGGGGTATCTGAAGGATGAGGCGCCTTTGGCCAGAGGAGATCTCGCCCTGCACACACACACACACACGGGCATAAATATGAAAATTATAACTTTAAGTAGCAATCACTCAATCGCTGTTCGGGTTCAGGTTCAGCTACAGGTGCACTGAGCTAAATTTTAAGTGAAGTTCTTTATATATTCATATTTCAATTGTGATCTAGAAGCAAAAAAACATTAAAAATTGATTAAAAAGAGGAATTCCCAAGACACTTTGATTCAAATTTAATTTACTTCAAATTTAAATTAAATAACTAATAAATATCTTTATTTTTTCCATATGATTTAAGCCAAATATAAAGCTTTAGCCTTGAAATTAGGTATCTTGACATACTTTTCTCCTTTGTTCATAAACATTTAATGCAGGTTTTTATATTAATAATATTACTCTTTGTATTTAATAATTAGAATTATTTCTTTTAATCTCCAACTACTTTTTTAGGGAGGCTTAAGTCTGGCTTATCCATTAGATTGTTATTTATATTTATAAAATAATTTATATTTATAAAATTAGTTATAGCTTTTTATAATATATATTCTTTGCTTTTTATAAAATTAGAGGTACTTCTCTATAATATATATTCTTTCCTTATTGTTTTTTAAATTTCCTAATAATTGTAAACTATTTATTTCTTTTTTTTTCAGGTGAGTCAAAGTCTTGCTTTTATCAGAAATTGTTAATGCCTCTTGAAAAGTAAGTCATATGATTATGAAATATATTTCTTTCAATTTTAAAACCAAGCTATAGCTTTCTATATATGCTCTCCCCTTTTGTTTTTATATTATTTCCCTAGAATTCTCAACTGTTTTTATTAGGAAAGTTTACATTTTAGTTTTCCATAAAGATGTGAGTCAGTGGGTTTAAGGGTTAAGGTGTAGTTTTGTAGCTTTTTATAAAAATAGATAGCTTTTTCTTTTTTTTTTTTAATTATTTTTTAAAAAGTGGGCACTCTGCTTTCTATATTTTCTCGCAGTGCCCCTATCTTGGAGCCACAAATTCAGGTTGAGGCTGGGACTCCTGGTCCGAGAGCGCCTCATGAATCAAATTTAACGAACGTCTTGTTCATGTTCACAGATCATCATCAGCTGCGACTGCATTTTGATAAAAACCAACAAACCCCGAGCTGGGCTGGGCAGGGCTGGGGGTCCGATCGAAAGGGTGAGGCGGGTAGGGCGCGAGAGGGCTAACAAGCTGACTGATGTCTGTCTGACTGACTGGACTGGACGGGACGGGATGGTACGGGATGGTATGGGACTGGACAGACGAAGGAGGGCGAGCCCCGAACCGAGGATGTTTCTATTTGGAGGAGAGTATCGAGGCACCAAGAGGCACCCAGTTACCCCGCTTTTTTCTCGGGGGGTGTCTGCCTTTTTCGACTGCAAATTATTTTTTATTTGCCAGGAACGAAGGCACGTCTGTCTGCGCCTCGCCTTGCCTTGCTTTATTTTTTTTTTCTCTTTATTTTATTCGCTTTTTGGGCCTGTCTCTGTGTGTGTGTTGTCTTAACTGAATAGCTCGTTAACATTATTGAGCACTTGGCGCCAGTTGTTGGCAGCTTGTTATGGCCAGAGACCAGGCAGGGACCCGGCCAAGACCAGAGACATGGCCCCAAGCGAGGCCGACTTTGGAGCCAGTTTCCTGGGCCCACACCGCATGCCGCTTATACTGTTGTTGCTTTAATTTTTTTTTTTTTTTTTTTTTTGGCCTGAAACCCTGGGCTGCAGCTCCAGCTCGAGCTCTGGCTCTTGCTCGACAACAAAACGATTTGCTCTCGTTTGTGCTGGTGGTGCTCGCTCGCTGGCTCGATGGCTAAAAAGCCGAGACTTCTGGCCCAAACCGAGATTCAGGTTCGTGCAAATCGTTACGTGTAAAACTTGCACCTTTTGACCAACGTTCGCTCGTTGTTTGTTTTTGCCACACACATTTAACGGAGAGCCACCGCGGCTAATTCAATTTCCCCCCTCAACCAAAACAAAAAAAAAAAAAGTAAAAACCAAAAGGAAACAACAAAAGCAGCAACAACAACAAGCTGGCTCCTGCCCATAATTAAGCCTAATTAAGGCTCGGTGCGTTCCGTTTTCTTTGGGCCTGAGAGAGTGTGTTAAGGTGTCGCTCAGTTGTCCTTAGCCCACATAGGGGTTAATGGCTAATCAATTAGCCAGGCCCAAAAAATAAAATGCCCAACAATTGAGTTGTAATTGGTTTTGTGTTAAAGGAAAAACCGAAAAAGGATGTGAAAAACCAAGATTTTAGAAAACAAAAATATACATTAATTCTTTATATGATAATTTTGTATATATTTCCAAATAAATGCTCATTTTAATCAATGCCAAACGAGTGATAAGCCTCAAGGCAAAGTGTATTTTAAACACTTAAAAATTCAGCATAAAAACGCACACAAAGCGTTAGACTAGACACCATTTGAATTAATTATACAAGCGAAATATATACACATTTCAAAAATATATATAATATAGCATGTTTTAGGTTCTATAAAATGATTAAACAAATCTATATTCGGGTTACTATGTAATAAAATTGTGAAATTCAGTTTTAAATGTTATATTTAAAGCAGCAGAGAATTTCCTGTAGAGTTTGACTCTTTACCCTTGGACTGAAGGACTCTACTTATCTAAATCTTGGCTGCTTGTGGTGCCCATGTAATCGATTAGCGATGCCATCAGCAGGTGACATCTGTGTCCTGTGTCCGGTGGCCCATAACTTGAGTGTCCTGTGTCTTCATTTCCCTTGTCTCAAGGATCCCTTGCCCTTTTAATGGCGTCTATTAACGCACCTGTGCCGGCACACACACACACAGTGGAACCTGCCTTAGAAGCGTCAAGGCATTATCTGATAGTCAATCAAACAGCAGCCCAAAAACCAACTTAAAAAAAAAAAAAGGAAAAAGGAAAAGGAGGCTGCAATGTCAACAGGCGGCCACAACTGATCAAGATCAGGATCTGAATGAGGATGAGGAGCTGCCGAAAAACCAACAAAAGGTTGTTCCCCCCACCTCTCGTTATGTCAACAAGACGCGGCGGGGATTAAAGTAGCACCTGCAGTTGTAGGGAACCGATATCGGGGAGACCCCAAGAGATATATAGGGGCTCCCTTCTCGTTGACAGTTTGGCTTTGTGACAACAAAATTGTTGTCGAGTATTTTTTCCCTCCATCTCTTGGGGGGATCTTCAATCTTTTGGGCCAAGTTTGTCAACACATTTGGGCCCAATGGTTGGATTTCCGATCAAAAAAAAAAAAAGGGGTGCATATTCAGCATAATCATGAGCCTTACATCATTTGCCTAGAACAGCTGTTGGAGGTTGATTTATACATTTTATATATATTTTAGCATTGCATTTAATTTGAATTTTATTGAATGACAATTGCATGCAAATTGCTGCTGAAAGGAAGAGGGACATTTGACAAATTTGTGAGTCCACTGACAATGGAGAATACTAAACAAGGAATACATATACCATATATGTATATATATTCGAAAAAAAGGACCCAGGCAGCTGCATCATAAACGTTAATTACCCACACACACAGACAGGCTAAGGATCGGGGCACAAATTAGTTAAACCAATAAACTGACAGGACCCGGAGCTCGAGTCGGAGTCGGAGTCGGAGCCAGTGCCATATATCAAGTCTATATAATAATAAAACAATTTATGAAGGCATAACCACGGCCCCAAGTCCTCGTAAATACGCTCCTCTGCCTTGGCCTGTCAGTTAGCTGGTAACGCCCACTCGTCCCGGCGTCTGCGTGTTTTGGCCCAAAATGAATGGCCATGTCATTAAGATCCAAAACAGGATCGGAATTGGTATAGGAATCGGTTTAGGGATCATCCAAATATGCGGGCATAATGTGCGTATTTTGGAATATATTTATATATATTTTTTTTAGAGGGCAAAAAGTCTGGTATCTATAGCTCGCTTATCGGTTTGAGGCTCATAAATCTGACGCAATGAATAAATCAAATGTGGGAAATCGCTTGTAATTACAATTTGATCGCTTCATTTTCGGGCGAGCGTAAAACAAGCGAAGCAAAATGATTAAAAGGAAACTGAAAACATAACGAATTGGGAATGCTCTTTTGAGGGGGAATTAAATGGGAAAAATACTAAGGAATAGTTGGGAAAATGTAACAGCGAATGTTTGTTACTATTTAATAAAAGTAAATAAATATGTAAATATACATTTAACAAAATTTATAATTACTACGACATAACCAAGGCCCTATATAATGTAAACCTTCAGAAAATATAAAGAAACCATCCCAAGTAACCGAATAAAATTTAAAATTATTTATTCTTTACAAATAAACATGAATAATGAATGAGTTAACATTTTGAACTCCTTCAATTTCACATAAAAAATATAATAAATATCAAATGAAATGCCTCAAGTCTACTATAAACCCAAAACACCCTTCAATCTAGAGGGTATCTGAGTTATCCTTATCAAAGAACTGGATTTTTGTGGCCCTGTCAACGCCGCGGCAACTATCGCCTTGATAAGCTGACAAAGGCTCCCCATATATATAAATATTTATTTTCTGTTTTTTGGAAAAGAACAAAACACATCTGAACCCCTTAACCCTGTCAACGATTAGAATTTCGCCCCCCCCCCCCCCCCCCCCCCCCCCCCCCCCCCCCCCATCTATCTCTCAGTCTGTGGCTTTTTCTCTCTCTGTACATTTCCTCGCTTGTTGTTCGAACTTAATTGTTATGAATTGAAATGCAGTTGTCACGCAGATAAGCAAAAAGACAAGGGTTCATGGGGTCGGGGGGTCAGATTCCAGCGACTCTTCGACTTTGGTGTTGATTTATGGAGCAGCTGGAGGAGCCTCCAACTCAACCTCCAAAAAGGGGAGAGGATGAGGGAAGAGGGATCCCAAAAACTCAACAAGTGCAATGAACAAGTGCGGGGACATAATCTATCAGCAATATTATTTTTTAACACCATTTTGGGGAGTAAGAAAAATAATAAAAAAAAAGTATTTAATTTAGTAAACAAAAATCTTTATAATTTTTTTTAGTTTCTAATTTATTTATTTATATAAATTATATTAGAAACATAAATAAAATCAAATATTTTGACATAATAATTTGTATAATCGATATTGTTATCAATATTTTTGTTGTATTTTTTTAAAATATATTTTTTTTTAAATGATTTTATAAATATTTGAAATGGTGCATTATAAATTAAGTTTATTTAATTAACTATTATTATTTTAAATAATAATTTTCGTTTTGCTCTTACGGGGCGTATGATCAACAATATCAATCATACGCCCAGGATGCAATATTTTCGATATTATTATTATTTTTGTTGTAATTTTTAAGGAAAATGTTAAACAAATTATTAAAATAAGCTTGAATCTAATTTTTTTATTTAATAATTATTAATAATATAATGCAACATTTATTTATTTATATTTTGTTGCAAGTGTACTGAGATGTAAATATTTTTTGAGCGGACATTGCCAATATGGATAATTATGGGGGTCTATTGTGCGAGTGCGAGTGTGTGTGTGTGTGTGTGTCGGGGGGGAAGCATCAAATTAATATCCAAACAATGTCCACCCCTTTTTGCTTTGGTTTCCATTTGTATTTGTATTTGTTTTTATTGCTGCCGCTTTTGTTTGCCGCCTTTGTTTTGTATTTGTTTTTATTTCTTTCTTCTTGCTTTTTTTTTTTACATAATTGGTCATAATTGCGGCTGCTGTCACAAAGCACACACACACACACACACACGTGCACACTCATTCTGTATTTGCGCCATTTTTGCTGAAACAATTTTTATTTTTGCTTATTTTTTATTTGTGTTGTTTTTTTGG
The DNA here is from genome assembly GCA_008042485.1 of Drosophila mayri. Lineage (NCBI taxonomy): Eukaryota > Metazoa > Arthropoda > Insecta > Diptera > Drosophilidae > Drosophila > Drosophila mayri. Next base: position 53,523 of record VNJN01005672.1, on the reverse strand, counting down.
TCGCCATCATTTTCGGTCAATTGGCACACACACACACATGACACCCCTTTATGCTCTTAATAAAAACAACAACATTCTAACCTTGCAAAATGCCACCCCCACCTACCCCCCGGCACGTCATTCACCTGCTCTGTTTTTTCGGGCCTGTTGCTGTCCCTGTTGCACGCCCTGACCTGGCCAAAAGCAGGATTGAGCGACGCCCCCGCATGTTAGCTTTTTTTTTCTTTCCTTCTTCTTTTATTTATTTTTATTTTTTGCTTAATTTTTTGTCGTGTGTGTGTGTGTGTGTGCTTTGCTTTGTTATTTTCTCGCTTTTGTGCGCTTGGTTTGCCTTATTTATTTCGTTCTTTATTTTCCTCTAGATTTTGCTGGTCAGCAGCGTCGCTTGGCCCGCCCATTGCTTTCCATCTCGCTCTCACATGTGGCACGTTCGTCCCTTTTACTCCCACTCATTTTACATACACTTGTCACGCTGGCGCTGCCGCTGTCGGCGTCGCAGTCGACGTTGCTGCCTCGTTTGCATGCAAGAAATGTTCTTAACTCTTTATCGTTATTTTTTTATTATTGTTTTTTTTTTTCATGCTTAATTTCGACTCTGATTTGTCAGTATTTCGTGTGCTACAGATGAGTCGTGTGGTTGATTTTATTATTTTCGATATTTTCGATATGTTTCTTAATAATATTAAACACATTAAAATCATTTTATAGTGCTTTGGATATTATTTTTGATATTTTAGCTAATTTTTGCGCTATCCTCCATATTATTTTTGATTTTTGGTATCCTACAAATGGATTATGAGTTCAATATATATTGCACATATCGATAAGGGTTCCGATAATATTTTAAATATAATTTCCAAATTGTTTACTGGGGCTTTCTATATTATTTTCAATGATTTCGTTATTATTTTCGATATGCATATTTACTTTTTTAATATTTTTATCGGTATTATAAATGATTATTATTTTATTGTATTAATTTCCATTTAAATTTCGATATTGTTATCTCAATATATCGTTGATTATATCTGGGAACTTTTTAAATTCCAAAAAATATACATTAAAACGATATTTTTAGTTGACATCCCTAACTGTGCGCTGCTTATTTACATTCATTTATTAATAATCTTCGGTTTCCTCTCGCTTTTAGCCTGTTTAATATGCAAGCCGCTGGCTCCGACAGTTGTGTGACTTTTCGCACAATAATCAAAGCCACGCAGCAGTAGCAACAACAAAAAGCGGGTAATAAACTACAACAACAACAATAATAAAAACAATTTAGCGGCAATCTTTTTTTACTTAATTTTTGATTTGCCGCACATGCAAGGGGGAGATAGTTTTAGAATAATTTCCAACTTTTTGTATAATTAGAAATTGATTGATTTAAATAATAACAATTGAGTGGGGGAAGAAGAGTATTTTCAAAAACAAATTAATTTAGATGAATTTAAACGAGTTGAATTGTTTACTGCATATTAAACGTAATTTCTGTTAAATAATTAAATTAAATTGTTAGATGCAATTGACGGAGAAATTACTAAGAACATGATTTTGAAAACAAGATCACGAAATAAAGATGTAACTTTGGGTTTATAGGAGGGAATAAATAAATTAAATGGGATGTATGGATAGGAAAGAATAGCACTCTTTATTTCATTTTATTATTTATCAAATTTAATTATAATAATCCCTAAAAAATCTCAATTTAATCAAAAAATAAGCTTTTAAATTTAAAGAAGAAATGTATTTTTTATAGATTATATAAATCTATTAAATAATAACTTAAATAATAAAATAGCATTTAAAATATCCTTATTTCACTTGGAGTTTCCCCCACCAAACGACCTCAACCTCAATTTGGTTCTTAGGCCAAGTCTCAAGTTGGCCAAAAAGAGATGCACCGTTCTCTGTGAAGAAGAACCCTCCAAGTTCTGGCCCAACTGACATTTGCAACAAATCAGCGGGGAAATGTATCTCAAAGATACTTAGATAGATAGCAGACGACCCCAAAAGTTGGTGCTAAATAATTTATGGCCAAGTTTTAAATACAGAAGGCAGGTCCAGAGGGGGATGTTGCCACACAGTTTGTCTTATTTTTAATTAAATTGCGCGTCAAATGTTTTTGTGGAGTGTTGCGGCTGGTTGGGTGGTTCACGGGGGCGTGGCCCTCCTGTCCTGGGGTTTCCCTCCTTTTTTTTTTTAGCGGTTTGTCAATGTTTGCCTGCCAAAGTGTAAGTAATTTATGCGCATTTAGTGCTCAAGTGAGCTCAAAGCGAGCAGATAAAGAATGATGAGCAGCCTCAAGATGCTGGGGGATAAATTAGAGCAGGGGCTGGAAAGGCCACAAGAAAATGACTAATTTCCCTGCCAATTGTTGTCATTGAAAGCCAAGTCAAAAGCCAAAATATTTTAAAAAAGAACAAATTCAAAATTTGTATCTTTTTCTGTATTTATTTACTCCTTAAATTCAACCATATTTTATTGAAAACAATTAAGCAAGGATACCCCCCCTTTGTACAGTGAGTAATCGCTAAAACAAACAACCCTGATAGCTGCCACGCCCCCCCTCAGCGCCCACGTTTTAATGTCTAAATTATGGTGGTAGGCGCCATTAACGCGTCTCACATTTTGTTTGTTTGCATTGCCCTTCTCTCGATTTTTTTTTTTTTATTTATTTTAGTGGAAAAATTGAGGGAGATCCTTCTTGAGTGTTTGGGATCACGATCACGACCAAGACGATGATGATGATGATGGTCATGATGGTGGCAAGGAGAGGAGAAAAAGAAGGGATTACATACAATGATGGCCATGTCGATGGAGGCACACATCGAGGCACATCCGTTTTTCCAGAGATCTGGGAGGTTGTCTTGAAGACACCGAGGAAACTCGTTGTATTTAACATATGCTACAAAAAAATTTATTCGAAGATCTTTAGCATTTTTCCTACAGTTTTGGCTAGGAAATTACTCTTGTTTTGTGATTTAAAATTTAGTTTTTAAAACCTTTATTCATGAGCTTCTTTATTTTCCCCCATTTTCCTAAGTGTGACTTGTGTTTTGTGGACTTGTTCCTTCGACTGTTGCCAGGTTGTTGTTCCTTTTATTATTGTTGTTGCTGCGATTGTTGCAAAAGTTGGCTTGAGGACGCAAACGCGATCGCGGACGCGGCTAATAACAGTCATCACACACGTCAGACACTCATAAATCCTCAAAGTCAACAAGGCGGAGGGCACATAACGAGCCTAGGTTCCAGGCTACAGCGCCAGGTTCCCCCCCTATACACTGATCCCTAACCCTCTCTCAGTTCCAGTTTTTCCTTTTCTTTTTCTCTCTCAATGAAGAGAAGATTCAGCAGATTCTAAACGAGCTGCGTTTAAATGTTGTTAACATAACCGACATGCGGCTGAGAGACAAGAGGGCAGGACCAAGGACCGGATTCTAATATGTCCCACACACGGCGAACTCCAAGCTTCATCATCATCATCATCATCATCATGATCGTCATGACGAAGACAGACAACATACTGCAACTTGTTTCAACCCACAGAGGATGAGATACAAAAAAAAAAAAAAGAAGTACAGAATAAAGGAGCAGAGGGTCTCCTCCATTCATGGGTGGTGCTGTGAGAGGACCCCAAACGCATGTTTATATAATTCTTATTTATGATCGAACAGCGATAAATTCGCATTCCCCTCGTTGCCTTGCATTTTGTTCTGTTCTTTTGCTTTTAAATAAATCAAATCAACACGATTCGAAGAAACCACCTCCCATTCCGAAGAGCTGATAAGGTCAAAAAAAAAAAAGAAACAGTTGAAAAAACACAACCAAAGGAAGAATCTCAGCGTGGAGATCTGCTATTCAGGTTCACCTGTTCACCAGACAGGCTTTCGGTTACGAATCTTTGCCAGGGTGTACTTCCATATTCATATTTAAACCGAGTCTTACTTTCCCCCAGAGTTCTTTGAGATTCAAGCTGAGAAGTTTTTTGAGCAATTATCCTTAATAGCTTTTATCTAACATCCCAATTAAATGTGGTCTTTCCTATATTTTAAAAGAATTCCTTTCAAGTTTTCGTGACTCTCTTTGGGAAGCGACACCTTAACTGCTGCCTGTCTGCGATACCGATCTTGATCCAGAATGGGAATTCTTTTGGGTTTTTTTTTTTTTTTTTTTTTTGGTGGCGCTGCCCCCGAGTGTCCTCTCCGGACATTGCGTGTTCTGGCGTCAGTTGTGCTCAAGGACTCGGAGACTGCCTACGATGACCGATGGCTGTCATAAGGCCAGCAGCAAAAAAAAATATATAATTTTATATATATAAAAGGGACTTCCATATACGCATATTTTTGCGGTCACCAAGAGAGAGAAGTGAAGAAACAAACAGAAACTTACAACTGCTGCCGTTTTCTCCTGTACTTTTTTTTTCGTGTTCGAAGCCCTTTTTTGAGAGGCAGTGAGGGGGGGGGGGGGGGGGGATTCTTTCTTGCCCGGAGCCAGAGTCTACAAAAGGTGTTGACCAAACAACAACGGCAGTGGCAGTGGCAACAGCGGCAGCAACTGGCTAAAACACGAGGGGCAAAACTGGGTACACGCGTCTTAACAAGAACAACAACACCACCAGGCCGGGCCAAGAAGAAGCGTCCCAAGTTGGCCAACAAACCAAGCAAGAGGGGAAGAGGGCAGGAGACCAGAGACCCGGCTACGAAGAGCTGTTGAGCGCATAAAAAACGTTATAAATAACACGCTCGAGCATTTAACGCGCCAAACATGTGTTCCACTGTCCAATTTGTGGTCTGTTTACCTTTTGCCAATGTGCCTCCGCCTGCTCCTGGAGAAGCCGGAGCAGTCGGAGCAGAAACGTAGCAAAGATAGCCAGAGATAGGTGCTGACCACTCCCCCGGAGGGAAAGAAACAAAAAAAAAAGTAAAACTAAAGCTTGCCCCAACAGCTGATCCAGCTGAATGATAAAAACCCTCGAAACTAAAGCGGGGCAGGAGTCCAGGGAAATTGAAATCTCGATTAAAAAGAAGCCAAAAATTCAAATTTAAGATAGAAAAATGTGCACTTAAGACTTTACAGATTAATAATATTGTAGAAATTATTACCTTTATTATAAAGTTCTATTGAAAGTCCAGAAATTAAGATATTATTTCAGATTATTTTCAGGAAATGATTCCTTGGAGACTGTTTAAAATATTGCAAATATCATAAAAAGATATCTCCTGAATTTCCCATAATATTCCTTCAAGTCTCTAGTTAACGGACAGACAAACGGACAGATTATAAATACGTTGATGAAATACCCATGGCAGTTATAGGAAACAGGAGGCAGGGCAGACAACAGACAAGGAAGCCAGAAAGCCCAGCGGCTTTTGATGATAATAAAATGCAGATACAAACGACACTGGACAAGTGGCCCAATAACCATAAGGAAGAGGAAAAGGGAGAAAGACCCTTGAAAAAAAAAGAAAACAAACAAACCGGGGAAGAGGAGCCAAAGCGGTGATGATGAGAGGGATCGGGGGATGAGATCGGATGAGGATGAGGATGAGGATGTGGCTTACCTGGCGCTATAGGGACTGATCAAACAAAGAAGAAAGACCAACAACAAATAACTGAGAACAGGGTTGCCCTAGAGGGTTGCGTTGCGATCACACATCCCTCCAGGCAGCTGACCTTCTCCCTCTGTCCCTCTGTCAGCTTTGTGCAATTTTTGCTGAGGCGCCGGCAGGCAGGGAAGCAGGGAACAGGTTGAGCGAGAGGGATTTGGCCAGCAGAGCGAGCAAAAAACAAAAACAAAAAAAAACTGCGAGGACAACCTGGAGAAGAATCTCGGGAGGCAGGAGAGTAAACTAGAGAGGAAAAGAGGATTGCAAATACCCGGGGCACAGGGGCTGGTAAATGGGGATTAGCCTGGCTTCTATTGTCTGCCTTCAACTCCGCCATCCATTGAGTTATCTTCAATTATGCTAATTATTCGGCACTTGAGAAGCTAGTGACGATTGCTGTTTCATTAAATATTTACTTCATTTAAGGTTATATATTTGGTTCAAGACCAGATTCAATTAGGACAAATAGAAAATTATTTAAGGCAAATCTAACAATGATAAGAAAACCCCATAAAGGTAACGAGTTCCCTAAGAACGAGTTACAATTAAGAAGCGAGAATTTAATTTGAAATGTTGACTTTATGGATTGATTATCCATAGAAGTAATCTCTAGAACATTTCCTTGAGAGAGAGTTACAAATAAAAAGCACGTTTTTAATTAAATTTGAAACTTTATGGATTGATTATTCAAAGAAATAATCTCTAGATGAACCAACGAGTGATGAGTGATGGTTTAAAAACAAGCAGCGAGTAATGGACATTCTCCAGGCAATGTTCATTCCCGCAATTGACGGTTGTCAATCACGGTTCGGATGTGGCCAAGTTGTTTCTGCCTGTCACCTAACTTGTTCCACTTTCTGTTTTCCCCCCCCCCCCCCCCCCCACGGCCTTTTCCGTCTCTATCTATGTTGTCCTCTTCCTTTCCACACACGATTGCACACTTGCACTTCCGTTGATGGTGCTGCCGCTTGGGGCCAGAGGGCGGGAGGGGCATTGCAATTGTTGTTGACTGCTGACGACTGGCCTGGCAATTGGCAGTGCAACAAAATAGCTATTGACAAATTATGACCAACTAAAAGTAATTACACGCGAAGAGAGCAGGACAGCAGATAACTAGTTCTGCGCTGACAACGCGTTAATAGTACAAATAATCAACGAGTGCACACAACACCGGCAGCGGTGGCAGCTACTGCAACAACAGCGCGAATCGGGAACAACAATAACAGCAACAGCGTCAAGAGCCGCACTAAACATACACTTAATATTAATTGTTTTTTATTAACACGATCCTCTGGCTGCTGTACAAAGCACTTGACTATAGAAAAGTATCATCTTGTATCGTCTCTTTGAATACCCTGTAATTGGCTTTTCAGAGTTAAGGAATGAGTTTGAGTAGCAAGTTCTTTGGGGGGCATTTTTTATAGGTAAACTTTTCATCTAAAGAAAATTAGGGAAATTATTTATTTATTTATATAAAATATAAGTTGTGGATTAAAAAAAAAAGGGAAAAATGAAACTAAAGGAATTTTAAGGTTTTCCTTAGCCGTAAGAAAATTAGAGCAATTATTTATTTTCTTTACAAATATAAATCATAGTTTTTTTTTAAACAAAAATGATGATAATTAAAGAGTTTAATTTACGAATTTTTGTAGGGAAATTTGAAGAAAATTTCAAGGAAAATTAATGAAATTTTAAGGTATTCCTTAGCCTGCTTGAGTTGACTTCTTTGTTCTGGCTGGTTTTATTGCCATCGTTGGGCCTGAGATTCATTAATAATTCAAAAAATTGCACATGGCCGGCAGCGTTGACAGCGACGTTGGCCGAGACTGAGACAGAGACTGAAGCTGGGCCAGAAGGCACTGGCAGAGGCAGAGCGTGTAATCGAGTTGTTAACTCAAAGTGACAACGAACGCGAGCAGCGACGCCAGCAGAAGCGTAGGCACCAACAGCAACAATTAAATGCAGTCAACACACGATCATACAACAACAACAACAAAAAAATAAATAAAACAAAAACAAAAAAAAATAAATAAAAATAAAAATGACATGGGCCAGAAGGAGACGGAAAGTGTGACTTTGACTTTGTTGCTGCAATTGCTTTTAATGCTTTTAATGAAATCAACACTTTTTACTGCCACTTGCACGCAATCTTCTGCTTCTGCTGCTGACTCGCTTTTTGGTTTTACTTTTTTTTATCTGCACTGGTTTTCTTTTTTTTTTTTATTTTACTCTTTTTTTTTTTTGGGGAGCAGCTTAATTAAAAGCCAGGCCGAAACAGCTAAAACATATTTCGCGCCTTTGTTGCTTAACAATTAAAATCAACAACGGCAGCAACAAAAACAATAACAACAAAAGCCCAACTTCACACTCAATTAACGCGATGCAAGCTGCACGGGAGTTGGTTTACAACAACAACAACAAAAAGAAACAAAAACAAATAATAAATAAAAATAAAATGCAAACAGCAGCCCACAGATACACACGCACACATTTACATGCATGAAACAAAAAAGTTTTCCTGCTGCTGCAAAAATATTCTTTTTGTTTTTTTTTTATTTTCTTCTTTTCTAAAAGGTGTGAGAAAGAGAGAGCGGAGATTGCAAAACTTTTGTTTGTTGTTAATTGACTGCACACACACACACAAAGGGGTGTGATATTAGGTGTGAGAGAAAGGCTGGTAAAGTCCTCCATTCTTAGTGTGTTGGTGTATCTTTCTAACTTGTTGGTGTATCTTTTGGTTCATTAGTGCAAATATCAGTGTCTTTCTTGGTGTAATTTTGTAACTCATTTTTATAGATTTTCGTTGTGTTGGTGTATCTTTCTATCTTGTTGGTGAACCTTTTGGTTCGTTAACGCAAATATTGGTGTCTTTCTTGGTGTAATTTTGTAACTTACTTTTATAGATTTTCGTATGTCTTAATTCTCATCTTTTAGCGTGTATAATTTTCGGTATAGATTTTCCTAAAGACTAAATATGTATTAATTGAAGAAATTCTTCAAGTTTGTAACTATTTCAACTATTTCAAAATATTGTTATAAATAATTGCTAAGAAAGTAGTTAGTAAATGTAAATTGTAGAACTAGTTGTTGATATAATTATTAATCTATTCTAAAATTGATGGGTTTAGTCTCTCAATTATTTCTTTTTTGTTGCTGTTCCAGTTTTTAAAGTCTTTCTTTTTTGTCTAGTTATTGGTGTGTGTGTTTTAAGTGTAATTGTTGGTGTAATTGTTTTTTTTTTTTTCTAAAGCTGTTAGCTGCATTGTTTTCGAAGGTGTTGTTGGGGGGGAATGACGTTCTTGTTGCTGTTGCAACGAGACTTGGGCATGAATGGAAACTGATAGCGCACGTCATTGACACCTAAAGGCAACAACAACAACAGTCAGTACAGTGGGTACTCAAAAAAGTAGTGGAAGTTTTTTTTATGAAACCAGCAGCTGAATGTTTAAATAACTCTGATTAGAAAAATAAAATTTACTACCTTTTTTAGATATTATAAATATATTTCTAGGCTCGTCATCAAAAGCTGCATTTGGTTGAGTGCCCACTGTAACCTATGAGTGCACAGTGGGCCCCCTCCTCACCATCCATTCTGTAGATGTGCGTGCGTAATTGCCTTTTGGCTTCGTGTTAATTTCCCTCGTGGAAAACCCTCAACAGGAAAAACTGGCTAGATGGGAGGGGAAAGGAGCAGAGCTCAGAGGAGGGCCAACTGGCTAACTGACTGACTGACTGACTGGTGTAGGTGCTACATAAATTTGATTTTTATTTTCCCAGAAAAAACCGAAACCGAAATAAGAAGAATTTTTATTCATAAAAATCAAGTGGCAACATAAATTCGTGTGTGTTACCAAAAACGTAGGCTGTGTGCCGAGAGCCAGCTTGTAGCTTGTGGCATTTGGTTTCGTTTTCCTTTGCCTTGTTTTGTGTTTGGCAGTTTAATCAGGCAAACAGAACACGCAGAGCAGTTAAAACCCACCAAATGCCCCATACAATTTGTATAATTTTTCAGACCAGAAAATATTAAATAAATATGTATATATACATATATACACACCGGGGAGAGAGAGAGAGATAGATATGTGCATACCAGCAATAATAATAATAAAGAAAAAATAAAACCAAAGCAACTCGTCAATTTTTGCCACTTAAAATTCATAAAGCGTCGCCTGACAAGAAAAAAGCAAAATCCAAGAGAACAAAGAAGAGTAGACGAGGGGAAGACCCAAGGAAATACACGAGACTAGAAGAATTGCATTTTGAGAAATAAATTTTAACAATATATACGTATATATATATATTTTTGTAAATATTTCAAGAGTGAAAAAGTCGATTTCTAAACTCTTCTATTTCTAGACATAAATTTTTGCAGACAATAAGCAAAAAAAAATTACATTTATGCCATCAAGCTCTTCGAATGATGACTGTTAAGTGCTTAAATATTTTTCTCCGATTTTAATATATTTATTATTTATTTACATTTTAATTTCCCACCAAAATTCTGCTCAATTCCTTTATCAAGAGTATTTTTTTTTTAATATTTACTCAAATAAAACTTTAAAGCCTTGGTTATATATTTAATTTCTGAATGAATCTTCAAGTGACCTGCTTCTGAAAACGATACTTATAGATATATATGTATAAATTTCTGGAAAATGTCAATACCATCAAAAACCGGCTGATCAACGCTCAAAGATAAGATCCGGATTCAGGTATATCGCATAGATCAAACGTGAGGGGAGACCTCATTTCCGCGAAAAATTTCCCAGCTCATTGGGTTCCTTTTTTATGCTTTTTCTTCTTTTTTTTTGCCTTGCTGCTTTTTTTGGGCCAATTAGCGTTCTAATCAAGTGTAAACTAATGCTAAAAGCCAAGCCGAGTTTGCCTCGAACGCGTGAATTTGCCACGAGACAAAAGGCGACCCTAAAAAAAGGTTTGCAAAAAATATATAAAAAAGGGGTATAGAAAAAAATTAAATATAAATAAAACAAAACAAAGGCCTGTAAAAAAATAAGCTAAAGACAAAAGGAAAATATGTTTTGGAAATGTTGGAGAGAAAAAGCAAGATCACAGGATGCTTTGGGCTTATTTTTGTTTTAGTTTATTTTAATAATTAATACATAATCTTTTTAATTTTAAAAAATTTCTTTGTATTTATTTACTTATCATTGCATTTACTTTTCTTTGTATTTTGTGTTTGACATTTCATTTACTTTTCATTTATTTGTTTTTCTGTGCATTTGTTTGTTTTTTATTTTATTTTTTTTTTATTTATTTGTTGCACATTGCATTTACTTTTCATTTATTTATTTGACTTTGCTTTTCATTGCTTTTCTTTGCTTTTCTTTGTATTTATTTTTCTTTGTATTTATTTGTATTTTATTTTTTTGTATTTATTTTTCTTTGTATTTATTTGTGTTTTATTTTTTGTATTTCTTTTTCTTTGTATTTATTTGTGTTTTATTTTTTGTATTTATTTTTCTTTGTATTTATTTGTGTTTTATTTGTTGTATTTATTTTTCCTTTGTTTTTATTTTTATTTATTTCTTTTTTTATGTATTTTTTTTCTTATTGAGTAAGAGAGACAGCTAATTTGATTAAAGCGGGATGGCTTAGGTTTGTCGTTGACTTTGTTGCTGCTCTCTGCCGGCGCCGTTTGCCGTTTCCTTTGATCTGCCAGCGCACATCTAGGAAATGTTTGTCAAACTCACTCGACCGTTCTCATTGTTTTTGACATTTCTTTTAGTCTGCGCTGCTGCTGATGCTGCTGCGTCTCCAGCTTCTCTTCTCATTCTTCTCCTTTCATCTGCTTCTTGTTTGTCTTCAGCTTGAAGATCACTTTCTCTGCTTTTTCTCGGCTTGTTTTGTTTTTTTGGTGGCTTTTTTACTCGGCTAGCGAGCGAGCGCCAATGCCAAACACATGTCCAGCTAACAACTTGAAGGCATTGTTCTTGAAGAGACACAGTCAGGGTCAAGTTATCAGGAGCTGGGAGTGCTTAGTTTGAAAGGAAATAAAATCCTTTTAGCTTTTCTAGAGACCGCAGACTTTCATGTACCTTGCAAAAGTTATAACATATATACCATATAATAATGATAATGATTGATCGGCAATGCTATAAATTTACCGCTGCTGTGGCCTCATCCCTTTTACCCCCCTTTTTCTCCTCCTCAGCAGACTCCACGCACATTCGTCAGGCATTGTCGTTATTTTTCTGGCGCCAAAAAGACGCCGTCTCCGTCTTGGTCCTCGCTGGCTCGCTTGCTCCTGTTTGGTTTCATTGGCATTCTGCATTTGTTGTTGTTTAATTTTTGTTTTTTTGTTGTATGTTGCTTCATTCTTTGTGCTCAGTTTCTGTCTCTCCTTTTTGCGGCTCCTCGGTTTTGTATGTTTTTTTTTTTTAATATTTTTTATTTTATTTTATTTTTTTTTTGTGTTTGGTTCTTCTGAACTCATGTTGTTCATTATAAAGGACGTCATCATCGTCATCGTTTTGGGTTGTGTGCTGTCGCTGTTTGGGTTGTCATATTTTGCGTTGTTTGCTTTATGCATTTCCAAGTTCCAAAAGGGAGAGAAAAGAGGAAAAAGGGAAACACGCAAAAGAAGAAGAACTTGGGAAGGCCAGCAGCAAAATAATGCGTTTTAAATATTCGACAATTCCAAGCAGGACGTTTCGAATTCCAGGCGTTTCTTCTGTTGGTTTTGATAGTTTTCAAAAAAAAAAAAATAAATAATAATAATAATTAAACATATTTTCAGTGTTTCCACGGTTCCTACTGATTTTCTTTTAATTTTAATTTGCTTTCGGCACCTGTGATGATCACTCATTTTAATGCTTATCAGTTAACCCTCCGCCCCCAACTGGCGGCGTCTCATTAGCTAAGCGAAGCGTGTAAACAGCGGAATTCTCTCTCGTTTAGACCAAAACCATTTAGCGGCATTTTGTTACCAATCATTTTCGGCTGTCTGACCAAACTCAGCAGCCATTAATGCCAAGTTAAGAGCACCGCTAGCCGCGCTTCAATTTCCAACTTCCAACTTGCAACTTCCGCTGCGTGGGCGCTTTATTTATTTGTTTTTTTTTTTTGGGGGGGCAAGAGACGGAAGCGCTCACTTAATTAACCAAACCAAAAAAAAAAAAAAAAAAAAAACAGAACTGAAATTTTGGTGTTCGTCAAATTAATTTCCATTTAATTCCAAGTGGGCGTAAATGCAATTTAAATTAACAGCCACCAAAATGCGCCACTTAAATGCCTATCTGTCTCGTTTTCTCCACTCCGCTGGCCGTCTTTTTTAATTTGTTAAATTTTTTTTTTTATGACATTTTTATTGTAATTTAAGCAGCGCCGTTTTCGGATTTTGGTTTTGAGTTTTGGCTGCGGCTTTGGGTTGGGTTTTATTTTTGGGTGGTGGTGCGGCTTGTGTAGTTTGAATGAAACGAGTTTTTATTTTATTTTCATTTGATTTGATTTTATAGTGGTTGCAGGGTTTTATACAGGGTTGAGGGTTGTCTGTCGGCCATGATCGAAACGGATGTGTCTTGTGAAGATCAGACAAAGGCCTACTTTATTCGGGGATTATATATAAAACACAGTAGCCATGAAAATGAAGCCACAGGGTGAGTTACCGGGGGTATTATGATAATATCTGGCATATATCTCAGTTAATTTACAGTGAAACTCAACCAAATAGAACACAAAAACTTAAAAGATATCCTTGGAAATATCTCTGGAGATCAATAAAAACTTAAACCTAAAAAGAACTTGTATGTAATTTATTTTAGAGTCCAGTTTAGGTATTTTCCAGCGAAAATATATACAAAAACTTATAAATAAGTTTAAAAAAAATGAAAGATCTTCTGGGAAATATCTCTATATATTTCAAATATAATTTATTTTATATGTTTTAGAGTTCTGATTTATTTTTTTTTTTAAGGAAAAAACTGAAATAAGTTTAAAAACAGATCATAAATATCTTATTTATACCTACAAAATCAACCAATTTCCATTTATTTTATACTCCAGATTGTATATTTCCCAGCTAAACTATTAGCTTAAACTAATGACTAACAAATAAGTTAAAAAAAAAAACCTGTTCTAAATTGCTCTCACCCACACACAACTTTTAAGCCATAATTATTGGTTGCAAATATATACTATATATACCATATATAAGATACATAGCGGCAGCTATATCCATAAACTCCCGGGCGAAATCAATTTGAAATCAAATTACGCGCAAATTATCCAACGGCCTCATGAATTTTCCAAGAACCTTCGATGGCCGACAATTCCCATACATATATCCCATATATAACCTTACGTGTATGTAAAGGAAAAAAAAAGGGGGGCGTGTGTGTATCGCTATGCCAATTATTATGCATTTTTCATCAAACTGAAAATTGTCAAGCAAATTCTGGTAGCGCAGCAAAAACAAAAAAGAAATGCAAGAAAATTGCAGCAGCGAAAGGGTCTAAAGAAATTTTCCAAGTTACTAAGCAAATTACGTGCAATTTAGAGAGAGAGAGAGGCAGAGAGGGGTTTTCCGCTTTTCCCCACCCCCTGCGCGTATTTGTCAACTTAGCACATTGATAATTTTACTAAACACAGTCACCCCTGCCGCCCCTCTACACCCCTTTCCAATTTTCCCTCAACGATAATTTTAACACAATTATGAAAAACGTTTCCAAGATGGTGGAAGAAGCCCCCCTCAAGGGTGGAACTGCAACAAAATGTAGCCCCCCTAATAACTCCTTGCAGAGGGGGGAAAACTTTGGAAATACAACAAAAAAAAATATATACATATAAGAAAATAAAAAGAGGCAGGCAGGCGGGGGGACACGCCCATTTAATTGAGCCTACCAAGCAGGCGGGGATCATCGCTTCCAGGGGGGGGTTGGGTGGTATTTGAAGTTTGTCAGGGGGTCAGGGGGTGGGTTTCGGGTCCTTCGGTCTTAGGGGCTGAATGTCTCAGGGCCAGTGCACTTTGATTGCGTTTTGTCGCCGTCAGCTGAGTTTTTACCCAAAACGAAGCCGAGAAAAACGAAACAAAAATTGAGGGAAATGGAAAATTTTTATTTATGAAAATTAAACAAGTGAACTTTGACAGGCGGTTGCCCAGGGGTTGACCCAAGGGGCTGTATGTGTGTGAGTTAGTGTGTGCCCTGTCATTGTGTGTGTCCTTTGGCGTGTCATTAAATATTTTTGTCTGCCACATTATCGCATGCCGCCTCCGGGACACAAAAGTCTGACATCAATTAGAGCATTAGAAGGGGGGATCGAAGGGAATATATATATATATATATATATATATACATGTGTGTAAAAAAAAATTAAACATGCTTTCGGTTCTGGGTTTTTTTTTTTTGGGGGGTAAATTCTAGTTTATTGCCACTTTCAATTAGCCTTAAACTGTCTGAATCAAAGCCATCTCAAAAGCACACACACAGTCTCTACCTAAAAAGTTCTCTCAAAACGAAAAAAATACAAGAAACGAAGCTGTATACCCTTGAAGATAGTAATTAGATAATTTTATTAACAAATTTAATAAATAAATGAAATAAACAAGGTCATGAAACATGAAATATTCATTTTTAAAGCACTTTAAATTTACAAAATGAATTTAAATGTGAGTTAAAAATAGATAAACCTATTTTATAACAAATAAAATATTTATTTTTTATTATTATTTATATTATTTATAAATATATAATAAATAAATAATAATTTATATATTCATATACTTTTCCTGCTCAGTGTGTCTGTCCGCCGCCTTTGGGGTCAACACTTGATAATTTTTGACATTTTTTTAATAGATTTCTTCGAGGGTCTTTATACGCATTTTTTATAGTTTTTTTTTCTTTTTTTTTAGATTGAATTCTGTGACTTTTATTTTCACTGAATTCGCACTAAGAGCCAAGTGTCGTTGTCAAGTTGTGTGTGTGCCAAGAGGGGAGTCGCAACCACAACAAGTCTTTATTTATTTGCGCTTAGACAGCAATTTCAATTAATTGATAAGTCACAGCAACGTTGCCAAACAAGAAAGATTTCACGCAATTTACTTTAGCAATTTAATTGCCAACGACAAATAGAGGGAACGGGCAAGGGAGGCAGCAGGGAAAATATGGAAATTGAGGGAAATTGAAGTGGAAATTGAACAGAAAAAATTGTACGTTTGTATGTTTTGAATTTTTTTTTAACTGAAACGGAAGTGGGGCTAAGGCCTCGAAATTAAAGATTCTTAAAAAGGAAATTATATTTTCCTAAAAGAAAAGAACTTAATTAAAGTCCAATTGTGTTCACTAATTTCCAGAAAACCTTTAAAACAATAAATATCTGTTGGAATTAATATTTTCTTAACAGAAATCCATTTTTTTTTTTTAAATTTTAATTCCACTTTTAACAATTTAACCAACGACCTTGTCTCAAGGATTTTTCAAAACTTTTTGGTGAATGAAAAACCTGAAAACCGGCAAAGCCATGAATCAATGAAACAACATTTTTCGCTAAGCCAGAAAGTAAAAACAACAAAAACCAATTGAATCCGAGAGGAGCCAAGTGAATATGCAATATCCACTCGCAAAACATTCAAGTGGCACTCACATGGAGTGTGCACTGTGGGGTGGGGTGGCAGGAAAAACAATAATTTTGACATTGATGATGATGGGGAAAAACGGCAACAGAAGCGGCAACAATAATTCTGTTTGCTGCTGCTGCTGTTGTGCCGTTTTGGTTGTTGCTTTTTTTCGCACGTCTCGCAAGCAAACTGGTGGCATGCAACAGCAGTTGGTGTGTGTGTGTGTGTGTGGCGTGCAAAAAAGTTGCAACTTACACAAAAAAAAAAAATAATAATAAGAAAAATAACAACAAAAACCGCACACACACCCATAATCGACATATGTGTGTGCGAGGTACAAGTACTTAAAACTTTTACAAGCCACTCCGGTATGTTCTGCGCCGCTCCTCAACCCACCTGCGCCTGCCTCTCACCCACAACAATTGCATGCCACACTTTGGGGCAACACACACCAGCCCACACTTCCCTCCATAAGGGAGGGGTCATGAACCTAGAACACATTGTAAAAAACAAAAAATAAAAGTAATAAATGAAATAAAGCTATGGAAAATCACATAACAAATTATTATTATGTTTTTATTTAAGAAATTAAATAGGTTCTTGCATTCGTCTTTGATTATTTATCATCTTTGATCTCTTTAAATAATTAGAATTTTTATTAAATCCCAAAAAAAAACACTTTTTTATTTAGTAACTTTTTTAAAAAGTTTTTTTTTTAGCAGAACTTCAAGTATAAAATATTATTTTGATAGATCTAGTTTTTGTTGATATTCAAAAATTTAACTCTTTAAATATTTTTTATTTTAAAATATTTATTAGAGTAGAAATACACGGAGAACTTTAAAGATATACATATATATTTTTTCCCTATATTTAATATATTATATTTAATATGGAAAGGCTATGCAGAGTTACCGGAGTTAAAAAAAAAATAATAATTATATAAGAAAGGCTTAGCAAATGAAAACAGTAACTGAAACAGAACAAAGAGCTTTCCATATATATAATTTTAAAATAAACCTCAAAAATATATACATTTGTAAAAAATTAAAAGAATAAAGCAAAAACCCCCCTTCAATATCCCTTTCAAAAAATCTAAAAATAAATGAAAATACCCCTTTCAATATCCCCCTTTCCTCTCAGTGCACCCAACTTCTCCACAAGCTTCTACAACTTGGCTAACGAAAGGCAGACGCCGGGCGTAGCTGCTGCAGTGTGGCAATGTTTTTTATGCCCCATGGCTTGGGCCACTTGGTTTAGTTTCACACTTCAAGTCGCCAAACTGCTAATGAGCTTAAGGATATAACCCAGAACCTCACTACACCCACAAAAAAAATATATATATACTATATATATATATAAAATTTGCATTAACTTTTTGCGGTTTTGGTTTTCTACTTGTGTTTTTTAGTTTTTGCCTTTGTTGTTGTTTGGTTTTTGTTTCGGCAAAGTGCGAACAAGCAACAACAACTTATGCATGGAGAAGTTGTTGGAGTTGTAATTGTATTTGTAGTTGCAGTTATAGTTTTTAGAGGGGGCGATGTGGGCGTGGCCCAGACACCTGGCCAGACATATTCGCAACTTTCAGCACACAAAACTATTTGCAAATATTTTATTTTTTCCCTTCTTTTTTTTGTTGTTTGTGTTGCGTTGTTCCACTATTTCCACTTTCTATTGGTTGTTGTTGGGCAAAGTCAAATGCCACGCCCCCCCTGACGCTGCCGCCGCCGCCAGACTGGCATTGAAAATTGTCTGAAAAGCTAACAGTGGCTTGTTTTTGCTGTGAAAATTGTGGGTGGTGGTGGGGTGAAGTCAAAGGCGTTGGCCAAAGAAGCTTAGCCGAGGCGTCAGGCAATTTGTAGCTTAAAAAGATGCCAGAAACAACAAAAGCAGCAACAATAGCAGAGAAGGCTAATTGAATTTTGGCCTGGAATCACCATAAAATGTGTGAAATAAAATCAAATAAACAAATGGAAGCTGGCCCCAGTCAAAAAGGACTTAAAAATAATATAAATAAAAAGGCTTCGCCAGGATTAAAAGTCTGTAGATAGCATTCTTTTTTTATGGATATAAATTATTTGAAAAGGAGACTCGAAACGAGAATAATTAATGTATTTTTGTATATTTAAGGAAACTAATTTGAATCTAAAATCTTCCTAATAAAATGTATTTTTTTAACAGAAATTGTTTAAGGAAAGTAGCCTGCCTATTAGTGAAATACTTTATTTTATTTTCTGTAAAATATAATAGTTTAGTTTTATCTGTTTTTTTTTTTCTTGAGCAGTTATTTAAGCAGAATTAATAGCTTTACTTTTCATTATTTAAATGCATTAATTTATAATTAAAGAGAAACTGGAGAAGGGAATTAAGGCAATACGAAGAACAATTTTTTAGCAACCTTCTAAAGTTTATACTTTCTATTTTTTACAATTAATCGCTTTGTTTTCCCTTATAATTATTTTAAACATTTATTTAATAATATTTTAAGACTGGAAAAAGCTAGCTACCAGCAATTATCTTTTTTCTAATCAGTAAATTTATAATAATTGAAGTATTTATATAATTTTTAAAATTAAATTTCCACAAGAAATCTTCTGAAAATTTCCTTTTTGAATTCATCCTTAAAACTGTTATTTTTTTCAAATTAAATTTCCCAGAAGAAAGCTTCCTTTATTTTCCATTTTTAATTTGTTTAAAGACTCGCTCTGTTAGGTGAAATATATGAATTATTCAGAGTACAAATCATTTCTGGGAAGGTGTGAGAAGCACTATCGCCGACTGAGTGCATTCACAGCTGCCACATCTTGCACTCACTTGACACTCACTTGTGTCTGTGTGTGTGTGTGTGTGTGCGAGAGTGTGTCTCCGTGAATACTTTCTCAAGTAGGTGTGAAGCTCAAAACGCATTTTCACGCGCCAACGCAGCTTGAATGTCAACGTAGCCATCATCGTCTACGCCGCATCACCATCATCATCATCATCATCATCATCATCATTCATCTCAGGGGAACGAGAAGCTAAAGATGAGACTAAGGCTGAGGCTGAGGCTGAGATGATATGCCGCTGGAAAAATCCAGGGGCAGGAGGAGAGGCAAGCACACCACTCCGCCAGAGGCTGCGGAACCAGGGGGCGTCATCTCTGGTTCACCTACTTTCAGCTCAAACTGGGCGTGGAAGCGGTCGGTTGGGAGCGGTTAACGGGAGCTTGAGACGTCGCCACACGTGCTCAAGTGGCCAAGGCTGACGCTGAGGCTGCTGCTGCTGCTGCTGCTGCCAGGCAACGACGGCAACTGAATGAGAATCTCTCTGAATGGTTTACGGATTACGGCTGGGCGACCTGACCTTCGCTTCGGAAATGCCTCAAGATTATAGCCGGAGATCTCTGACGGCGATTGCCCATTAAAACAGACCCAAAAATGTCACAATTCCTACCTAAAACCATAAAAAGATTCTAGCATACAGAAGTTATCATTTAAAAAAAAGCAAAAGCATAGCAAAACTCAAAAAGATTTCCAGTTTACATTTTTCCAAATGAAATTCCCATTAAAAAAAATATATATACATTTTATACATCAGAATTCATTCATCGCTTATACAAATTCTATCAAAATTTTATTTTTATTTTGAGATTAAAATTTTTTATTCACAAAATAAATTCAGCAAATATTTATTAAATCGTTGTGGCACAGAAATAATAAAAATCTTGCTGGAATTTAGTGCTTTTCCAGTGTGAAAACCTAAATATAAAGGCAAACATTAAATAAATGGCTGTTAAAAAAATCTGTTGATCTTCCAAAAAAATTCAATGGGATTTTGGGTGTAAAAAATGAGCAAGTTTTTTTTGTTTTAGTAAACTGGTAGTTTTTTTACATAGCAAATATTTAGATTTGTATTACACATTTTTCTGCCGATTTTTAAATATTTTTTTATGTGACTTTCCCGTAATCATTTCAAAAATAAGCAACTATTTTTATTTGAAGCAAGATCATAGTCGTATATAGGATTAATTATTTGTATCCTAAACAAATCTGTTAATTTCAGCTTTTGCAAGGAATATTTATTTGGCATTCCGCACCTAATAAACACACATTAATACGGTTTATAGCACCCTTGAAATTATTTAATTTCAAAACTAAGCACATTATCAGTGTTTTTTATTACAACACTTGATTTTGTTTAAATATCAGCAAATACTTTTTTAATCACACTTTTAAAGGAAGTATTTTTTTCTGATCTCATAAACTCCCGTAAAACATCATTGGAATAATGCTCTTTATTATTTCCAGATTCTAAATTCGAAAATTCTCTATTTTTATGAGTTTCCTAATTCCACATAGAAATTAAATATTTACTTCTTGATTGATTCTAAATCCAATTCGTAATTCCATTTTATTACCATTTATTTAATATTTTTAATAAGCATTTCAAAAGAATCACAGCTATATATATAGGGATTTATTTGCTTAAATTAAGCATTATTGTTTAGATTTTTTAAATAGTCAGTTTTGTTTTTATTGAATCAACAAATATGGAATATTGAAAAGATTCATTTTATGCATATTATACAAAAAGATAATAAGGATCCGTAGATCCTTAAAATCCGTTAGATTTTTAAGCTTGTTCTTGAAATCCACCTAACAATCCTCTTAAAAATTCCAGCTCTATAGGAAAACACAGGAAATCCTTTCCTTTTTCACTCATTTTCATATCGAAAAGATTTATTTTTCACCACAGATACTTTTATTTTTAGATACAAGATACATTTTCAGTTTCTAAAAATCCCCTTGATATTTCCACACAAGATCCCGAGAAACTCTTTTTTTTTCTTTTTTTTTTTTTTTGTTGATAACTCACCTGCCGCTCTTGGTGATGACCATTTCCGTGCCCAGCTTGTGGAACTTCTCCCACAGATCCTTGCCCTCCAGCGTCACCTTCGGATCATCGACGACGCCATCGTCCTCCGGCTGTAGTGCCCGCAGCGGTCGCATCGCCGGATGCAGCTGATGGGCGACG
Source organism: Drosophila mayri (assembly GCA_008042485.1). Classification (NCBI taxonomy): domain Eukaryota; kingdom Metazoa; phylum Arthropoda; class Insecta; order Diptera; family Drosophilidae; genus Drosophila; species Drosophila mayri. The sequence continues at coordinate 32,331 of VNJN01005672.1, read as the reverse complement.
GCCGATGCGAGCACCACGTCCTCGGCGGTGGTATATGCGCTGCCCAGCGGATGATGGGCGTGCGGATGGGCGGCCGGATGATGCGGCGGAAATCGGAGTCCAGCGCCGGGATATAAGCCGGGATGTGGACCAGCTGGGCTGCCGGCTAAAGCGGCCAGTGCCGCTGCCGGGAAATACGGTGGCGGTGGAGGCGGTTGTTGTTGCTGTTGCTGGAGATGCTGCTGTTGCTGCTGCTGAGGTGGCGGCGGTGGAGCAACTGCACCCGTACTGGGCGAATGATGAGCGGGATGCGCGGGATGCTGCTGCTGCTGCTGTTGTGGATGATGCTGATGCTGCGGCGGTTGTTGCGGATGAGCGGCGGGCGGTGGCGGCACTAGGCCAGGACTGCCAGCCGGTGAAGGTGTCTCGTCGCTGCTCAGATGGTGTCCAGCTCCAGCAGCTGCACCTCCTCCTCTTCCTTCTCCTCCTTGCTTGTTTGTATTATTATTATTATTATTTGTGTGATTATTATTATTGTTGTTATTATTTGTGGTATTATTATTGTTGTTGTTGTTGTTGTTATTGCTGTTGGAATTACTGCTGCTGGTATTGGTATTGGTGGTGGTGTTGCTGCTGCTGTGGTTACTCTGCGGCGATAGCTGACCACCACCACCCGTTGGGGATACGTGGGCGTTGCTGGTATTACCGCTGGGCGTGGCGCTGTTACCGCTTGTATTGTTGTTGTTATTGCCGCTGTTAGTGTTGGTGTTGTTGTTGTTGTTGTTGTTGTTGGTGTTACCCGCCGTCAACAGCGAGGAGACGCTGAAGTCAGTGGGCCGTTGCGTTAGCTGCAGAAATGGATGATATGCCATCCCATTGGCGAACCTGGCGAATGGATCCTCAGCAGACTGATGAAGTAGCAGCTCCTGGACGTCGTATCTCATCACATAACCGTTCTACACAGAGAGGTGCGTCATGCAGAATCCAACTTATTATTATATATTATAGATAATATATAGATGAATATATATATATATGTATATTCTCTCAGCTCTTTTTCCGCTTTGTTTCGATTTTTCTTGGTTTTTTTTTTTGTTGTTGTTGTTGTTGATTTTTGTTGTTGTTTTGTTGTTCAGCAGGTACAATTTTTATTTTTTTAATATTTTGTTTTTCCCCGGGACACTCGAAAAGCACTTGCACTTGTTTTTCTGTTATTATTTACTTTTGTTTCTTTTTTTTGCTGCTTGACTTTGTTGGTTTCAAAAAAATTCTTATTTATTTCTGCTAAAAAATAGAAAACCAAAAAGAGTTTGGGTTAAGCTTGAGATTTTCCATCACGATTTTTTAAATTATTTGATTATTGTTTATTAAGGAATTAAGTTATTTTAAGTTTTTAAGGTTCTTTTTAAAGTTATTTAGTTGTGTGCCAATTTTTCTGATATTTTCCTAAACGTTCTTATAGATATTCTAAAAAAGCCTTACATTATGTGGTTTTTAGGTATTTTTAGACTTATTTTAAGCTTTAAATAATCCCTAAACTAAACCTATATATTTTTTAAGTTATATTTCCAATTAGTTTTTATATTTATTTTAGTTGTTTTGATAACGCTTTAAATTATATTCAGTTTTATTATTACTGATAAATAATTATTTATTAGTGATAAACAAAGATTACTTTTAAGCTTTCCTATTGGACTCCTATTTTAAAAAGCCCTAAAAACGTATTTTCTAAGATTTGCTTTTAAATTAAACTTGTTTCCTATTGGATTCCTATTCTTAAAAGCCTAAAAAATAGTTTATTTTGTTTTGTTGTGCTTTTTCCCTAACTTCTTCCTGAATCCTATTGGATTTCTTAAGATGGCTAAATCCTAATTGGATTTATAAGCTTTAACTTTTAAAGTTTCTTAACTTTTTTTGTGCTCTCTTTTATGTTTTTGATTTCTGTTTACTCTCTCACTTCCTCTTCTTGTTTGTTTTGGCGACGGCAAAACGCCAAAATTTTGTTTCTTTGTTTTTGTTTCTTCTTTCTTCTTCTATTGTTTTGCTTTTGTCAAACTTCACTTATAACTTTTTTTGAAATTGCATTTTTGTGTTTTGCTCCCACATTTGGCCATTTTTTTATGGTTGCGTTTTGTTTTTGTTTATTTTTTTTTATTTTTGCAAAAGGGAAACCAGAAAAAAATATATACCAGGCGTACCGGTGCAAGGATCAGGCGACAGAATGGGGCGATTGTAGGGATTAGGAGACGACGAAGCAAGTGGGGAGGACGAGACAACGATGATGCTGGCGAAACGACGACGAGACGTTAAAAACCGGGGGGAAAGGGCGAACAACAAACGACGATAAACGACAACAACGACGACGACGGCGACACGAATTTCACGCCGGCCGGTTCAACTCGACAACTCGACGCTCGAAAACAAAATGAAACGGAAACGAAAACGAAAAAATGAATCGCAAAGATTTCCGAAAATTCCGGTTTCCGCCGCTCGCTTACAGTGGTGAGCAAGGCGAGCCTTTAGCATACATCGCCGGGACAAGCGTTAACAGCGACGTCGGCAGTGGCAGAGTGAGAGCGAAACTGAGCTCCGCTGGGCAAGTTGCAAATGTGCGAGGCGGCGAGATGCCCGCCGAGCGAACGTCGGCGTCGCTGCCGCCGCACTCTGCTCACTCGCGCTCTCCCTTCCACCGCCAGGATGCTTGGCGGGCGTGGAAGCGAGATGGCGAGCTCTCTCTTCCCGGGTGGCACGGTGTGAGCGAGAGAGTGCGAGTGGTGGCAACACCGGCCAGCGTGTTGAGTTTCTCTCGGTGGCGGCACCGGCCGAGTGAGTGAGCGAGCGAGCAAGTGAGAGCTGCGGGGTTCCAATAAGAAAACCAAAAACTTGGACCAAAAGTGTTGAGTTGACGCCTGCACGCGCGCCTGTATGCGAGAGTGTTTGTATCTGTGTGTGTAATGGGAAATGGCACCAACCAGCGGCGGCAGCGACGTCGCGTCACAGCAGCGTGTTAGAAGTAACAAGGCAGCTGACACCACTAAAGCAGCAGCAGCAGCAGCAGTTGAAGAAGAAGAAGACGAAGAAAAAGGGAAGACGCTTACGAGGAAGGAGGTGGCAAAGGCCGATGGTGGTAAAATGGTGTGGGAGTGGAGGGGGGCAAAGGAGCTGTCACAATAGGAGAATACGAAGACCAATTGAAGAAATAAGAAAAGGGATATTTTTGGGAAATAAATCGTTAAATTAAACAAAACAATTTTATTAAGAAAAATTTAAGTAAATAATTTGGTTTTCAATATTTTAGAATTCAAATTATATAAATTAATCATAACAAAAATCCTGTAAATTGAAACAGGAAAATCTTTACAGCTTTCTTAATTATTTTTACACCTGAAATCTTTACCAGTTTATTTTTATTTTTTGTTTTCTAAAACAAAATTTAAATAAATAATAAAAAATTAAAGAAATCTGCAAAGAATAATACAAAAAAGGAAGAAGAGAAGTCACAGCCCAGAAAAGTAGCTGTAAAACAGAAGTCACTGCCAAAAAGGAGAAGAGAAAAACATAGCATAAATCACAGAGGTGGTGGCGGGGGGGTGGCACAAAGGCGGTGGCTGGTAGTGGGTGGCGGGAAGACCAGAATTGCAAAAGCGGCCAAGTTGACAAATGACGCGCAAGCGAAAAATGCGCTTCAATGGTCAAATGTTTGCCAAAGGAGGGCGAAGTTGGGGGCTTAAGGGGGTGGTTGGTGAGATAAATGCGCGAGAGGGGGAGGAGGGTCTGACGCCTGCGAGGGGGGGTTTGGTGTGGTGAGATAAATGGGTAAGGCGCTTTTTGGGGTGGCGCTGGGAGATAAAACCGGCTGCGAGAAGCACTTTAAGGCACAGAAGTTGACCTACAATGACCTCCAGACAATCACAAGGCACTGCTCAAAAATTAAAATAAAAAGAAACTAGGAAAATAAGCCTAGGAAAAAATAATAAACAATATAAAAAATAAAACAGAAAATATTCCTATTTTGATGGAAATAAAATTCCATGGAAATTAAAATGACAAGGAACTTTTTATTTAAAGAAAATTATTTAAATTGTTATATTTAAATTGTTCAATTTATTTTAAAAACAGGAAAAATTAAAAAGAGTCCTGGTGGAGTCTATTCTCTACTGATATTTAAAGAAAAAGTAGCAGAAAATCTATTAAATCAAAAATAAGTTTGACTTTGAATTTTTGGACTTTGGAAATTCCCCAAAAATCCTTATAATATATCCAAAAATAAGATAATTTCATTCCATTTATCAAATTCCCATGATACACAAAAAAATAAGGAAAACTTTAAAATAGCCTTACTTATTCCTGGAAACCAATGGGATCCTGTGCCTTTCCCGCTGGCCTGGCCACACTTGCGCTTACATAACCTATGACCACCCACCCACACACCTTCCTCCATCCCTACCCCTACCTCTATCACCTGCCTTAAAAAAAAAAATAAATAAACGCTTGTTAGCCGCTTTGGCAGCTTTTATGCGTCCGAAATGTAAATGAAAAGATTTCCTGGGGATAACGGTAACGGACCAGAGCGTTGCCAAAAGTTGCTTTCCAACGTTGCGAAAAATTTTCGCTAGTGCGAAAAAGCAGATGAGCAACAACGACGTCAACTCTGGCTGCGACGCTGGCAGCGGCGGACAGCCGATAGTCGGCAGAGCCAACGCCAGCAGAGGCGTGTGACAAACTTGACGCTAAGTTAAGCGCAAACACCGCAGGTGCGAGTGAGATGGCAAAGGCGTGCAAATGAAAGGCACAAGCTCAAGTCACACACAGATACAGGCGCGCACTCACTCAACACAAAGAAGCGACGAAGCCAAAAAGCAAAAACGGCAACGCAAATGTATTTTGTCACACGTTGCAACACACACACACACACACGCACACAGCGAAACAAAAAGGAGACAAAGAGCGAGCCGGCAATATGGGGTCTGGGCGTTTGTAAGAAAAAGACGACAAGCGACTTGCTGCTGCTGTTGCTTCTGCTTCTTGTGTGACAAGTTTAACCACAAACACAGATACAAACGGTGGCACGGCCAGACACCCAGAGAGCGAGGAGCGAAGAGAGCGACACCTCAATGGCGGAACCTAATTCCACCACCACCACTGGGCTGTGAGCGAGCGGGATGCCACATGAGGTGGCAACATTTATTTGTGTCTGCTGCCAGTGTGTCGGTGTGTGTGTGTTTGTGGTGTGAAAAATTACAGCAAAGCAGCGACGTTTTTGGGTTCCTTGCCGCCGCCGTCACTCGCTTTGGTTGGCTTTTTTTTTGGCTCTCTTTTGGCCGTAGCAAAGGCTCTTGTTGTTGTTCGAGTTCGATGGCGTTGGTATGAGTTCGAAGTGGCAATAAGGCAGCCGAAGAAGAAGAAGAGCAGCGAAGGCTGGTGTAGGAGGAGGAGGAAGAGAAAGGATGCTGAGGTGAAAGGCGATTTAATTTGTGTTTTGTCTTTTCTGTTCATTGAAATTAGGTCTTAAAAGGAGATTAAAGATATTTCAAGACGACCCTAAGGATCCTTTCAAGGATCAAGTTAAGCTTTGAATTTTCTTTGTTTTTAGTACAAAATTTAAGATATTTTGTTGTAATTTTTATATTTAATATTAAAATTTCATTTGGGAAAATTTATTTAATACAAAAAAAAAAAGAAATTCTAATCTAAGATTTATACTCTTGAGCCTTAGACTCAAAATTGAGAATCCTTTGATTTTTTTGCGCCAAACTTTTGTAGGAAACCAATACAACGACAAGGGCAAAATGAGATATGTAACACCAACACCAACGGAAAGTCGGTCGAAAGTGAAAAAGGTGTTAATAAACAACCAACCAAAATGCCGAAATGCCTTTAGAAAATCTGAAGTTTTCGCTTCCCTCTCGCTTGCTCTTAGTCTTCTCTCTCTGTTGCGGGCAGGCTCTCCGGGTATTGATTCAGCAAGTGGAAGTGTGTGTGTGTGTGTGTGTGCGGGAGTGTGGTGTGTTTTCAAAGAGCTTACATCACACACAGCATCCTCTCGCTTGGGCTCTCCTCTCTCTCTGTCTCTCTCTTTCCCTCTCACGCTCTTTAATGGTGCGATTTCAAGTGATTTTTTTGTTGGCGCTTTGTAGCTAATTAAAAGTTTATGTGAACACACACACACATACAGAGGCAGGAAAGCAGCAGCTCATAATTATCAGAGGGAAAACTTTATTTGGCGGCATTTATTTCACTGGCTGCCTTTTGCCAGCTATCTGCCTCTCGCTCATAACCGCCCCCCCCCCCACTCACACCCACACCCACGTTCACACCCACACCCACGTCTGTCTCCCTCTATCTGCCTTGTTTATTTGCTTAACATGGTTTAGTTGCCTGTGTCCTGTGTCTGCAACTGTTTGTCTTTCGTCTGTGTGGGTGTTCCTCTTGCCAGCCCCCTGTATGGGTGCTGTGGGTGGGTGTGTGTGTGTGTGCTCCTCTTTCTCCCTTTGTTTGTGTGCGTGGAAATTTACGAGCGGCGCGCGTTAAATTATCTAAATATGTTTGGGCCAAAAAGGTGACGACGAATGGGTTAACACTTTGAAATCTGCCTGCTTGTTTGTGTTGCGTTGCGTTGCGTTCGTTACGTTCATGGCGGGGCTTTGCGTACAAGGATTTAACCATTATCCTTTATGTTTTTGTTGGAAACAGGATAATGCGATGACTATGTTAAAATTCTTTTTAAAATTTTCTATTAGTTTTAAGGTAAATAATTTAATGTTTTTAGGTTTTAGTGAATTTAATAACATGATTTTAGCTTAAAGTAATAAATATTTATAATTTATATAGAATTTTAACTAATAATTATCAAGGAAAATATTTTTAATTAGTTAAAATACTCAAAAGTTTTAGTTTCGATGCATTTATGGCTTATTTTGTGTTAAATTTCACACTTGTTCAGTCGGAAAAAAGATTTCCAGAGATTTTTAAAGTTGTAAATGAAATATTTTGAAACTTATTAAATATTAATATAATTTTATTTTACAATTTTAGGACCAAACTAAATTAAAAAAAATATATATATTTACATATTCAAAAATCATTTGGATTTTCAGATATTAAAGCATTAAAGAGATTTATATATACTCCAAAAATCATTTAAAATTTTGTTTATTTTATTTCATCAAATAGATTTCTTGAGAATTTATTTTTATTTGCAACTGAATAAAATCTCTTAAAATATTTCCCATTAATTTTAACTAATTCGTAATTGCCCCTAAGCAAAGATTCAGAAAATAACAACATTTTGCGCTTGTTTTTCTTGCTCAACGTTCGGGGAGGGGGGAGCAATCAATAAAATTAGCATAATATTATATGTAATATATGTGAGCAAAGGAAAACAATCGGAGTGGAGGATGGACTGGCAGCCAACCAAAAAAAGAAAGGGAGAAGGCATCTGTCCCCCCCGACAGAGATGGGAGAGAGAGCTAAATGTCTGGCCTTATGTAAACTGTGAAATATATAGATAGATGATATATGTATATCACACAGAAAATATAATTAATTTACTAGATAAATACTTGAAAATATTTTCTCAGGATTATTTAAGGCTTTTGAAATGTTTTAAAAGTGTTTTAAGCATAAAAATCTTCATGTAAAATAGATTTTCTCTGAGCACACAAAAGTTATATCTGTTTATGGACAACCTTTTTTTTGTATGCCAATTTTAATGGCTAAAACCACACATGTGCATATTTTCTTTTTAGATTTTTCCAACATTTTCCCTGCCCTGCTCGCGGCCCTTTTTATTTCCTCTGTTTTACTTAAGCTTTTTTTGCGTTTATTTATTTAGTTTTTTTGTTGTTGTTGTGATTTCTGTTTCGCTAATCCAATTAGAGTTGGTTACAGCAAAAGGCTTTATATAATACATTGGTAGAAGGATTTCTTGGCTTAAAAAAACTAACACAGAATAAATTTTCACAGAAGAATTTGAAAATGTTTTCTTGATTTGTTGTTTTCTGTTAATCTTTTTTATAATTAAATATTCATGTTTTTTTTTTCTTGCTTTATTTCCTCGAACCTTTATCCTTTGGAGTAGCTCTCTTGAATGCTCTTTTTTTTTTTAATTTAATTGAAGGCAAGTGCCGGAAGCACCTTTTTCGAGTTGAGACCTGAATCTGAAGCTGAAGACTTCCCTTTTGAGTCAGACACAGCCTTTTTTCAATCATCTTTACTGCCTTAGTTGCGCTGCAGCATCACTTCCTTCTCCTCCATCTCAACACACACACCGTCACCCTTTTTTAAACACTTTCCCTACGAACTTTCCCACAAACTTCCTCCATTGAGATTCTGTTTGGGGAAAAAAAAAAGAAAAGACGAAACTAAATTTACATTCATTGCAGGGACTTTACTAGTTTCGTCCTGGCCAGACAGTTTCCAGCAGTTTTTCCCTTTTAGCACGCAGAGAGTCTTCTCTGTGGGCATATCTCCCAGTTACACAGGGGGAAAATGTGTGTGTTTTATGAGAAAATAATAATGTAATGTCTTAAGATCGAAAGAATTTGTTTAGTGAAATCTCCCTCTGATACGGAATATTTTCCAGGTATTATATATATTTTTCTATACTTATTTCTCCCAGTGCATCTCCCTGCTCGTCCTGCTGCGCGCCCTCCTTCTTCCCTTGTGCACGTCTGATGAGCGTTGCCTACTTTCCAGCGTCAAGTAAATTGAAAGCCCGCCAGGGCTAAGGGGGAGGTGGGCGGCGACTAACTGTACGTGTGTCCGTGTGCATGTGTGGGAGGCCACTGCAATTGCTCAATTACAGTGCAACAGACAATGCGCACACACACCGCAGCTCGCTGTCTGTGCCTGTGTGTGTGTGTGTGTTTGAGTGTGTTATGTTGTGTTGAATTTCACGCCAGGCTGCCAAGTGTAGTCCGTAGTTTTTCGCCATTTTTAACGCGTCTGCGTGTGTGTGTGTTGGCTGGTGTCTGCGTGTGTGTGTGTATTTATTGTTTAATTAACTTTACGCCTGTCTATCACACACACACACACACACAACCATGCATGGCAGACAGAGAGACAGACTTTTCAATGTTGTTTGCTCTGCTTGGCTTTGTCTGCTGCTGTCTGTGTGTGTGTGTGTGTGAGTGTCTGTGTGCATTCTGTGCATCCTGAATTCCCTGCAACCGCCATGCCGTTGTTGTTGTTTTTGTTGTTTTTTCAGCTCAACACAAAAGTTAATCAGTTAGGGCGATGTGTGAAAAACAAAGTGCATTTCCCTCCGAGAGAGCCTTTGCTTATTCTCCCCTCCTCCATTTTTCCTCTACATTTTCCTTCTGCACTTGTTATCGTTTATCGGTGGGGTGGAGGATGTGAAGTGCCGGCAGGACCTGCCCGGGGATTGAATTTCTCTAGTGGAATAATCAGTTGTTAGCTTGTCAGCTTAACGAGGCCACCGAATATCGCATTTAATTAACACTGTCAGGTTTATAAATTATGGAATTATCGTTTGATCTCGATTAATGTAAAAGCCTCAGGAGGAATACCATAATCGTAGCTGCTTGAGAACGATTAATTCGATAAATTCGATAAGTGGGAAGGAAGTGATTGAGTTTCGATGCTGAATTCAGTGATCTTAGTTTACTTGTTTTTTTTTTAGCTAAAGTGTTAAGTTCAGAAAATATAAATAAAGGTTTTTGCTACAATAAAAACGTAATTTAATTCGTTTCAATATATTTGCTATAGTTTCTATATTTTCTTTTTATTTTATATTTTCCTGTTTTTAAAACAAGAAAGTGTGTGACTTTGCTGCTAAGACACAAATAGAATTAGCAAAAGTTCTTCACAGCTTCAAAGTGTTAAATACTCTTTTTAATAACCAGTGCAGGAGACAAGTAAGAAGCTAGACTTGTTTATTTTCTTAGGGTTAAAGTTTTAGTCTTTTAAATTTTATTTGTAACTTTCCCTTGAAGTTACGTAAAATTAAATTACATTTTTTTTAATTTTGGTATATGAAAAACCTAAGCTTTCGATGTATTAAATGTGGGATTTTTCTTCTAAAAAATATTATTTTCTTATAAATATAAATATTACATAATTAAATTCTATGTAAAAAATATTTTAAGACGATAATTTAGTACTATTTATTATTCTACTTTTTATTACTTCCTTTTATTAATTTATTTGTAAATTTTTTTTATTCGTATTCTTAGTTTCAATACGATTTTTCTATTATTTTTGGAAACATTCTTATTTTTCCTTCCCCGTTTCTTGTCGCCTATTTGCCTTCATCTTCCCTCTTTCCCCTTTATTTTGTTCGCTCATTTTATTCTACTATTTGTTTCCTTCTTGAAGAAATATATATATATTTTTTTTAATATTTTTTTCTACTGTTTTCCCAGCATTGCTTTCCCTCTTCCGGCTCTTGGCGATTCTCCGGGTCCGGCTTTTGTTTTTGTTTTGTTTTGCCATTCTTCCTGCTCCTTTCGGCTTCCTCCCTTTCCCTTTCCCCTTTTCCCATTTCCCATTTCTCCTGGCTTGATGCTGCACCCCCCTTGATTTCCTCGTCCCTCTTGTTTTTCTCTTTTCTTCTCTCGCTGTTTGGCAGTTTCCATTGAAAAGCGCTCTTCACAAGCAATTAAACACACAAAAGCTCTATGCACGTCGTGCCGTAAGCGAATCGGACAACTCCAGTGGCGGCGGCAAATGGGGGGGTAATCAAGGGGATAAGAGGGAGGAGGGAAGGGGGGAGGCTAGCACCAACAATGTGGCCAAGATAAATGGATGGCAAACTCCCGGGCTGAGCTGCAAAACTGCAATATGAATAATCGCCAGGGCTATAAAAGAGGAATACACAGACAAAAAATTTGGAGTAGCACCTATGAAATTATTTGTTTATAAAATTAATAATAATAGCTGAGAAATTTATGAAGAGGGTGTGAAAGTTACTGGATTGTACAGGTAGGTTTTTGGTAGAAACAGGAACAGTAATGTGAAATTTTAGTGAAGGAAAATCCCTAAAAGCTTGTAAAGTCGTTTAGATTTTGAATTGTTGTTTGTTTTTAAAAGGATTTAATTTATATTTGTTATTGTAGGCGGGGAAATACATAGATATTAGATTTAAATATTGCAACTTTACTATTTATAGATTAAGATTTGCAGTCCTTCATCTTGGAACCCTTCTTACTTCAAGTGCAGCAGGGAAAGGAGGTGATGGAGGAAGGAGCAGGGTTACGGGTTCGTTGGAGGGCTATGGTGCTTTGTGTGTGTGTAGGTGTGTGTGTGTGTGTGCAGCCAACACTTTTTGTGTGAAAAGCTCTGAGGGCGTAGGGAATGTCTGGGCTCCGTCGAGTGTTTACACAAGCGATTGGCCAAGACACACAGGAGGAGGAAAGGATAGGAAAGGCAAGGCAAGGAAAGTCCGGGCCGAGAAAGAGAGACTGCCATGCCGGGTGGCGAAGGAGTGGCCAAAGTACACACTGCTGCGAAAATGTGGAAAATGGAAATGTTTGTATGTCGTCGGTGGTCTAGAGAAAGAGAGAGAGAGATAGAGAAAGCAAAGGAGGAAAGACAGAGAGAGAGATAGATAGATAGATAGAGAGAGAGCGTATGGGGGCGACGCTTGCCAATGGGCAAACGGCAGAATTGTCTTCGTTTCCTAAGTCAAAAGCCACCTACGATATATGGGATATATGCGATATATGCGATACATGGACACAAACAGCAACACCCACTTAATGTCCGAGTGTGTGTGTGTGTGTTTGTGGAGGATGCCAAAAAAAGAGAATCCAATGTTCGGTGCCCAAAAGTGGCCATATATCCCAGCATAAACAAATATAGAAGGCACTCTAATGCCAAGGATTCACAGGATATATGTACATATTGGCAGTACAGTGAATACAGTAAGTGAGGAAAGGAAGGTAGATAAATCTGCTTTTCTACAGTAAACACTCTTTGAAAAACAAATATGGGCTTAAAATCAAATCAAAGTGCTGCCAAAGTTGGCTAAACAAATTCTAACTTGCCTTCTGAGTCTAAAATTATTTTATAGCACACATTTGAGCGTCTTCTTGGAAGGATTTTTGTCGTTCTTTGCTATTTTCCTTTTTAAATCTTTTAAAAATATATATTTTAACAACAAAACTTTTATATAAATTCTTAAAAAGTAATATATAAATATTTTCAAGCCCAAAACTACAAAAAAAATATTTTAAAAAAATATTTCTGAGAATTTTCCAAGCTAAGAAATGCCCTAAAACATTTTTACAAATAAATGAATCCTTAAGGTTTATGGGAGTTATTTATATATATATATATCATACATAGTTTACTCTATAATTTTTTACTTGTTTTTTTTAAGCATATAAAAACTTTTACTAATTTATAAGTAAAACTTTAACAATTTTACCAATAAATTAACTTTCTTCAACAAAATTTGTACACAAACTTTAAGAATTTTCCTACCCAAAAAAATGACTAAATGAAGATAGATTTTCACAGATAAATCCTAACAATTTGCACTTTATTTAAACGATAAATAAACCAGACAGATAAATAGAAAAATAAGCAGTGAGAAATATTTAAAGACATTTTTCTTGCCATTTATTTCTTGTCAATTAAACCAGAATTTTCCACTTTCGATTTGAGTGCCCTGACAATTATGGAAAATCAATTCTGCCCCCTCAGGAAAACCAGGTGGCGGCTAAACAGATGAGAAAAATCTCATCGCTCATTCGGGCCAAAAAGGAAATTAGTAAAACCCCATTTGAAATTAATTATAAATCAGTGAAAATGCTGTCAATCGATTTCCAGCTGAATATGGGAAAAGCCAAAGACTTGACTCTAAGTACAGAAGTTTCCTATTTTGCCTCTGGGAGTTTGCCAGCCTTTGCTAGCAGAACATTTTCCAAACTTTTATTCACATATTTATTTATTCATTTCAAGTGAATGTGAATGTGGATGTGGATGGGGATATGGATGAAGTGGATGTGAATGTGAATGTGTTTTTTGTTTGCCTTCAAGTGTCTGAGTCGTGTCAAGTCTTTCAGAGCCAACAACGAATCCATTAACAACACACAACTCGCTCTTTCTCCATGACGCTCATAAAACTCAACTAAACTCATGGGCGCCGCCCCCATGCAGTGCATCTGGGAAAGCGGAAAAGCCCGGGAAAGCGGAGCGGGAGAGCAAAGTGTAAATGAAAACATGACACCTGGCAGAACTTTTATGATGCGCTAAAAAGCAAACTTTCCGTTTATTATGCAAAGAGCATAGCTGCAAGGTAGCATAAAAAAAAAAACAAAAACGATGAAAAATGATGAAAAACAAACTAGCAAGATGGCGATAGGGCGTTAGGAGTTTCGTCTAACCTATATCCGATTATCACTAATATTAATTGCTAAGCTTTATCATCTTAAATAAGTATTAGAGATCTCTTAATTTTCGATATATTTATCACAGCATTAATTCGATTGCCTCGATAAATGTCGATTCCTAGGATAGCAAAGCAACCAGCTAAGTGAGCTGGAACCTCGCACTTCTTTGCTTTTCTTTTCTTTTCTTTCCCTTTATCCCTATGAGAAGTTGTGCACTGACCAGCGGGTAAAGGGAAAAGCTGGAAAAGCGGCAGGAGCTCATTACAGGACCTGCGGCTGTGTGCGTGTGTGCCGAAGTTTGTTTGCCTGCATCGTGTGTGAGTGTGTGTGTGTGTGTGCGTGAAGGAGGGTGTTGGCCAAAGGGGCGTTGCAATAAAAAAGGCGCCAGCCTGACGACGCGTTCAGCAATTATGCCACACAATGGCTAAAATGGACGGTAGAGAGCATGAAAATGTATAAGAACAAGCACAAGAAAATGCCAAAGTTTTCCCAAAGAGCAGGGTCAACACACCCTCTCTCTCTTTGTGGACTAGCTGGACTTTTCCATTCCCATTTCCCACTTGGGGTCTTTATAGCATATATGGTGTAGTATGCAGTAGGTGCGATGGGTAAACATTGAAAGGTGGATTTGCAGGTAAAAATCCAACTAAAGGGATTTGCGGGAATGAAAGAAGGTTATTCCTACGATTTTGTTGAATTATTTAATGTAATTTGTAGTTTTATATATAATTTAATATTTGATTAATAATTTTATCTCGAAAATATGACTTATTTAGGAGTAATACTCTGAGGCAGAATAAGCTTTGCTTTCTCTAAGGTTTAAGGGTTTTTTTAAGAAGTTGTTGAAGAGTTTTATATGTCTTATATATTAAATTTTTATTTGGACAAATCCGTAAATATTATTTTTACAAATTAAATGCAATTAATTTTTTATCAAGAAGGTTTTTCGTATAGATTTTTCTTAACAAAGGTTACAGATCTTATTTAAGGTTTCAATTAAACAAATTTCTAAGTATTCTTTTTATAAATTACATAGAATTTGCAATAGATGTATAACGATTTTTCTATATATATTTTTTTAACTAAACTGAGTTCTTTATTTAAAATTTTAAGCTTAATTTCTTGTTATTCCAAGCATTTTGGCTGCATTTATTGCATTATTTATTAAAGTTTCTTTTGTATAAGTCCGTATAAATTTATGTATATTTTGTAAATTTTTTCTGAGGAAATTCCTCCCTGCCTGAACTGTTGATTTTTCCCATCACACTTCCTCCAACCAATCAGCCAAATGAGTCTGGCCAGCGGGCACATCAAATGAAATCGAGCGTTGGCCGAGTGCCGAAAAGGAATAAAAATACAACAGAAAAATCCAGTGAAATGTCAAACCAGAGGGCAGTCATATATATATATATATATATATATATATATATATATATATATATATATAATACTGTTGGTTTTTGGGTGGTTTTTTTTTTTTTTGTGAGACAACAAAGCTTAGACAGACGAACAAAGGCAAGTTGGCAGGAAGGAGTCTTTGCTGGTGAAAAGAAAAGAACACTTATAAATAAAAACATGCTCATTAATGTAAAAGTCAGCTGCAGACAGAGTTGGCGATGAGGCGAATAGAAATACACTTTGCTTACACTCAACCTGCCGCGCTTTTCCCCCCAGCTTTTCCCATTTTCCTAAGCTCCTTTGGCCATTATGATATTGTATTGAAAGTGCCAAGTGATGCTGTCATAAAAAGTTGCGCTCGGTTTGAGCTTTTCCAGGGGAAAACAGAAAAAAATGTATAAGAATAAGAAAAATAAGAAAAGAAAATGCAGAGAAATGAAATTAAATGTGAGGGTCTTTGGCTGCTATATCTTTTCTGAAAGGAAAATATTCATATAGAAAATGTTTTTTAATTAAACAAAAAAACTAAAGGGAATATATTAAATCAAATGAATTAAATATAAAAAAATTGCTTAATTTTAATTGAGTTTTTAAAGCTGGCTTACATTTTAAAGCTGCATGATAATTATGCTATTATTTGTAAGTAAAATTTAAAATATTAAAAAATAGATTGGTTCTTGACTTATTAAAAAAATTCAAAACTGGATTTTATTTACTTTTTTAAATGATGGCTCGCTTTATTAAGCTAAATTAATTAAATTATTAATTATATTTGAATTTTTAAAGAAATTTGCATACAAAAATTGAATATAAATGGTTTTGAGTGATTTTTAATAAATTAAACAAAATTAATTGAATATAAAAATATATGTGCTAGGTCTTAGAATTTTTAAAGAAATTTCTTTATAAATCTGAATGTTAATTAGTTTTAAATTGCTATTTAATATTCAATTAATGAAGGATAACATTTAAAGCAGCTTCATAAATATTTTGCTCTGCTTAAACTTAAATATTTTCTTCAAATTTTGTTAATAATTCAAGAAAACTTTAGTGTAGCTCCTCCTTTTATCCTTTCTCAACAATTTGCATAGCAATTAAAGCGAATGGCAACTGTCAAGTGTTTTTTTTTTTTTGGAACCCTCAAGAACAAGGAACAAACAAACAAATAAAGAAGAGAAATCGCGTGAAAATGCGCCAAATTGTTAGACAAAAAAAAAGGAGAAGAGAGAAAAATCACTGTATACATAATGCAAAGGCCACTCAAAATGGAAAATGTGGGAGGGAAAGCCCCCCTAGCAGCAGCAGCAGCCAAGACGTTAAATCATTTCAGAAATTTTGTTTCAAGAAAAAAAAAAACAAGAATGAAATGAATATACTCCTTGAATAAAAAGGAATTTTTAGTTCCTGGCATTGTCAGACAATCTTTTTTGGTGGGGAAAATCCTCAAGGAGAATGATGCACTTGACAGCTGCGAAAGCTGGGAAAGTTTTGCTGTTTGTTGGACAGGTTTTTGGGGGGCAGAAACCTCTCTCTCTCTCGACTGGAGAATCGATACCTGTGATCCTGTGAGCCTGCCTTCTATATATATCCCAGCACGCACCCTCCTCATCATCTCCCGCTGGAGCTGGAAGCTTGCTTATAAATTAAATTCGTAATTGATTCCTGAATCCGCAATCCTGCAAATGGGATTACAACACGTTGGAAAATCGCTTGCCCCGGAATAACCACCCCCGGAGAAAAGCAATCATCAGTCAGGGAAGTGGAAATTGAGGGGGGGGGGGGAGTTGGAAGTTACTGCGACTCGCAGGAAGTTGGAGGAAAATTGCGTGTGGCTGTGGCTGAAGTTGAGCCTTGCCTTGGCTTGGCCCAAGGATGTCAGTCAGTTTCAGTTCGGCAGGACCTTCTCCTGCTTCTCCTCCTCCGTCAGCTGGCGTGTTAGTCAGTCAATAGATACGGATACGATACGGCAACGATAGCTATGCGGCCACAAAAGGATCTGTCCATCGCCTGCCTCCCCTGGCATTATGTGTGTGCGTATATATACATATATATCGTGCGTATTTATCGCTCAAGTGTGTGCCTTCAACCCCCGAAGGAGGATGATAAGTGCTGCATCCATTTGAAATGCCAAATCCAATACAATAACCCAAAAAAAAAAACCCCCCTTTCGGCAGTAAAAACAACAATGGAGCTTGCATTTTATAGTACAGAGAGGAAAAGGATATATCGAGGGGAAGAGCAACCCCAGAGGGAACAATCCTCGGGGAAAGTATTCCCAAAAAATAAAAGGTATTATTCGGAGAATTATAGTATAATTTCTCTACTCTTTCCCTATAAACTATATCCATCTATTGAACCTAAACAATTAATGTTATAATTTAAAGTAAAAACAGCACACAAACAAATGCAACGAAAGGCTTAAACTCTGTTAAAACCCCATAAATAATAGCTTGTAATCCCTAACTAAATAGGTAGTAAAATAGGAAAAACGAAGGTTGCCTAAGAAACAGCAAGAAAAACCAAGAGGAAAACACACACCACATCCCCCGATTAGGGGTTGTGGCCATTTCCATGTCAAAAAGGGGTTTTCACGCTTGGCTACAAGTCGCCATAAAAGTCACTAAGCGCTAATAAGTATGGCTAGCGAGGGGGTTGAGGGGGAAACTGTTGATTTTTTGGAAAGGGTAAACATGATATTATTTGTTGGTTAACAAACTTTTGTTTGGCAGGGAAAAAAAGGTTTTGAAATGAGGGATTTTAGGTGATTAATTTAGGGAGTAATAAATAATTGCCACTTACTAATTATAATTTTTTTTTATAGATTTTATTGCTTTCTTCCCTTAAAAAGAGTCTAAAAAAGCAAAGTAGAGTTCTAATCTAATCTAATAATTTAAATTTATATTTTATAATTAATATCCTTCGACTTTTAAAGTCATTCTTTTATAAATTTTAATAAATATATGTATGTATATTACATCAATTTTGGTATTAAAAACTCTTCTTAATTTAAAAAATAAATGCAATAAGAAGAACCTATAAATCCAAGAAACCGCAGGTTAATAATTGCTGATTGCCAGTCTCTCAAGCTGAGCTTATCTCTCGCTATAAAATCCAGTTCTGGCCAAGTTTGTATCTGTCCTAGGCTTCTTCTGCAATCCAGCAGATACCCGTGGACCCCTTTCCCCTCTCTTTGTTTCTGCCTTAAAAAACCGGCCTGAAGAGACAACGGGGGGACTCCAACAGATATTATGTTTTCCGCAGCTGTCAAATTTGATTTGACAAATGTAAATAATACAGGACAGACGACAAAGGAGATATATATATATATATATATATATGTGTATATAGACGACTGTTGACATAATGGAAGGCGAGCTGCTGATTTACACTTTAAGCTGCGTGTCGACATCTGCGATGTGAGATCTCGTGATGATCATGATTGTGAGGGAAGGAGGAGGAGGTGGAGGGAGGCTAGACCCCCGTGTCACGCCTGACTGACTGCCTCCGCCTCCAACTAATGGCTACAAATTGTCACATCAGTTAAAAAAAAAAAATTGGAATCGGGGGAGAAAAAGATAAACAATTGGCAAAGGCGATAAACTGATGATACGAACCTGCAAAAAGCTAAAAAATTGTTTAATGACATTGATTTAGAATCAGATTTCTATTTCCATTTCGATTTTGTTGTGGTCGGATTTAACTTTCAATATCATTTTATGAAATGATTTGGGAAATTCTTGAATTTCCTTGAAAAAAGCTTTGATATTTTATTTAAAATATGGAAAATGGGCCTTAGAATTGATATCTTCTCTATGAATTGTGTAATAATATCCCCTGAAAGTAAGTTCTTGGTCTGAAGGCACTGGCAGGTGGTTAAGGGAAACCTTAAAAAAAGAGCCACTTTAGCTTCTAAGTTGTGGCAAAAGTATGTTCTTTATTTATATATAAAAGTATTCTTTTAAATTTTATTCTATATAAATATTTATATAAATTATATTTTATTCTGTATAATATATTATGCATATATATTCCATTTTATTCTATAATATTTATAGAAAATGTTTTAAAATATCAAAAATATATTTGTATATTTTTATTTATGGATTCTTTATTTTGTTTTCTTATAGAAGTTGTCATATTTATTGCGCTTTCTGAATATATTTTTATTGCTTTTAAATGCTTATTAATTAAAAGAAAGAAGTAAAATTACTGAAATATCTTGAATAATATGTAGCGAAAAAGGGCTTCTTAAAATATTCCTTTTATTTAAAAAATCAAACTGGTTTAAATGATATAATAATATGAATGCTTCCTATTTTAATTCCTTATGAAACTTATAAATATTTATGACCTAATAATACTCAATATTCAATATTAAATAATAATATTAAATAATATGAACTGTACATCACTGTAATCAAAAGGACCTCAAAGGATCTCTTTTATTTTTCTTTTTAAAAAACATACAAATCCGTGATGGAAAATCTGCAACTTGCTCCCACACAGTTCCCTGTTTGTTATTGCACTTTTATTTTGTTGTTATTTGTAATATTATTATTAATGAATTGTTAAGAATTCTGTACACAACACTGGGCACTTTTCTTTCCTAATTTTTTCAATTTGTTGTCAGAAGAAACTGGTCGCTTCTCTGCACAAAAAAATATAAAAACAAAACGGAAGGGGAGAGGAGTGTTCACATATTTCGCAGGCTGTGTGTTATCAATGATCGATAATTGTGGCGCCCACTATATCGATACACCGGAAAGGGTGAAGAGCGGCAAAAAAAAGAGCCACTTTAGCTTCTAAGTTGTGGCAAAAGTATGTTCTTTATTTATATATAAAAGTATTCTTTTAAATTTTATTCTATATAAATATTTATATAAATTATATTTTATTCTGTATAATATATTATGCATATATATTCCATTTTATTCTATAATATTTATAGAAAATGTTTTAAAATATCAAAAATATATTTGTATATTTTTATTTATGGATTCTTTATTTTGTTTTCTTATAGAAGTTGTCATATTTATTGCGCTTTCTGAATATATTTTTATTGCTTTTAAATGCTTATTAATTAAAAGAAAGAAGTAAAATTACTGAAATATCTTGAATAATATGTAGCGAAAAAGGGCTTCTTAAAATATTCCTTTTATTTAAAAAATCAAACTGGTTTAAATGATATAATAATATGAATGCTTCCTATTTTAATTCCTTATGAAACTTATAAATATTTATGACCTAATAATACTCAATATTCAATATTAAATAATAATATTAAATAATATGAACTGTACATCACTGTAATCAAAAGGACCTCAAAGGATCTCTTTTATTTTTCTTTTTAAAAAACATACAAATCCGTGATGGAAAATCTGCAACTTGCTCCCACACAGTTCCCTGTTTGTTATTGCACTTTTATTTTGTTGTTATTTGTAATATTATTATTAATGAATTGTTAAGAATTCTGTACACAACACTGGGCACTTTTCTTTCCTAATTTTTTCAATTTGTTGTCAGAAGAAACTGGTCGCTTCTCTGCACAAAAAAATATAAAAACAAAACGGAAGGGGAGAGGAGTGTTCACATATTTCGCAGGCTGTGTGTTATCAATGATCGATAATTGTGGCGCCCACTATATCGATACACCGGAAAGGGTGAAGAGCGGCAAAAGGTCAGAAGAGGTGGTGTTGCAAAAGTTTTTTTTTGCGGGGATTCACACGTAAAACACGGCGCGACGTGGACAAGGCAAAAGCGCGACGGCAAATTGCGTTTTTTGACTTGACGTGAGCTTGTGACAGGCGGCGACTGCTAAAGCCGACCGATCCGAAAAGCGACATAGCGCAATTTCCCACAAAAAACCGGGCCAAAAGAGAGACAGCCAACGCACAGTGAGAGGGAGCGAGAGAGGGCGAGCCTGTGAGAGGGGGCTGGCCGGAAAGAGAGAGAGAGAGGGCGAGAGCGGGAGAGTTCACCACAGCTTAGGCTTAGGTTTTTGCCGCCGCTAACAAGTATTTTGACACCGCATTTTTTTTTTTTTTTTGTCGGAAGGGGGCAGCATTTCGTTTTGTTTGTTATTTTCTTTCTTAGATTTTTTTTGAGGATTTATTTTCTTCCCCCCATCAGCCCTTGTGCGATCTCTCCACACGGCGCCGCTTCGGACTGATGTGACGTCTAGCCGCTGCTGGCGCCGCTGCGGGAAATTCACCACGGCAGCGCTGCCAGCGTTGAGTGGAAATTAGTTAACTCAAAAATCGGAGTGGAAATTTTGAGCGGTTTCGAGTAACCGGTTTTGGGTTTATTTTTTATTTTTGCCAGGATAACGCATGAAATGAGAAAAAAAAGTTACAAGGAAAAGAGCAGCCAAGCGAGTGTGCGTGCGTGCTTATGTGTGTGTGTGTGGTGGCCATTTTGGGTGCCAGGATGCAAGGAACGCAAAACGAAGATATATGCAAAAAAAAAAAACACCGATTTTTGGCAGAAAACTGGAGCAGAAGATTAAGCGCGGCAAATGGGACAGAGATGAAAAATAAACAAATTCAAAGAATTCATTAAGATAAAATAAAGGAAAAATACAACTAAAAAGAGAGACAAGAAAGAAAGGATCCCAAAGGAAATATAGGGATTATAACAAAGAAATAATTACTAAACAAATATATTTGTATATTTGTAAACCTTATCAACTTGAAATTTACTTTTGAAAGGAATTACAAATTAAATTCGCAAATTTACGTCCAAGTTAATTAAGAAATGGTTGAGTTTTAAAAGTTATTTCATATTCACACATAAATTTATTTATTTTTAAAAGCATTAATAAGTAATTACAAAAGTAATTGATTTAATTACAAATATTTTTCGTGTCTTGTACTCAAGTTCATTTGTTTAATTAATTAATTTTGTTAAGATATTTATACTTTTAGCATTTGACAGCATTTATGGAAAACAACTAAAGTTAACTTGGCAGCAAAAGTTTTTCTAGAAAAGGACCTTCTAATGAACTTAAAATCAATGTTTTTTAATAAATTAAACCTTTATTTTAATACAAAATTTAAGGAAATCATTAAATCAATCAGATTAATAATTAAAGCTTTATTTTAATACAAAATACAATAGATTTAATATTAAAATCCTTAAAAAATAAATAAAATCCCTCCGAATCAAAGTAAAAACAAAATATTTAAAAGAAAATAGCCATCAAATTACTAAAAACAGTAAAAATCCCTCTACAGGCAGCGTCGTAGTACAGCATAAAGGACAGAAAAAGCGAGGGAGAGTGGCAAAGGACCTACGGTTAACGGTAGCCGAAATGCCTTATGACACTTTCCTGCGCTTTCTTCGCCTTTCTCTGTCGCCGAAGCGCCAGAACGTAATGAATAAAATATGCAATAAGCGTAAAGCAGCAGAAATATGCAAATTCGTTTACAGCGTCGCATCGCATCCTTGCTCTCCACCACCCTCTCACCCACTCACACACACACACTCTCCCTCGCTCTGTCTAGCCGGTCGCCCAACGTGAGCTGTGCAAGCAAGACGGCTATAGAGGAACGCCTCCTGCTGGTCGACCACATTACACACACAGAGGAGTGCGTGCGAGAGCGAGAGAGAGAGTGAGAGAGAGGGAGCAAGTGCGGCTGAGCAGTGAGAGCGGGACGTCGTCGTCGCTGTTCTGCACGAGAATTGAGCGTTTTTTGCGGGCGGCCGAAGTGTGGTAAGTTTTGGCCTCTTACCTCACGATCGCTTTGGGGGCGGAGTCTTGTCTTGTGTTGTGTGTGTGTGTGAGAGAGCGAGCGAGTGAGACGGGGCAACTGGGGAGAAAAGGCACTCACACACACGCAGAGACACACACTTAGGCACAGAGATTGTGTCACACAGAAGGAATGTCCTTTTCATTTTCCCTTTCTCTTTGCCTGCCATGTCCTGCCTCGCATTATTTTTATTTAATTTCGGTTTTTGGCGCGAAATTTTATGCTCAAATTGAAGTGCATAGAAATAAAATAATAATAAAAGAAAATGGTTGGGAAAATATAAGGGAAAACAGCAGCAGTAAAAGAATTTTTAAAGGAATGCTGTAAAGGTCCTTATAACTCCTGATTTTTTGTACATTTTTTAGTTGTTTATTTTTTATGAATACTTATTATCTTTGTTTTAACTATTAAAATTGCCTTAAAATGAGAAAGAAATGATCAATTTAGGAAATAAACTTTAGCTGAAAGGAATTTTACAGGTTTAAATGTATTAACAAGATTTTTCGACAACTTTTTATAATTTGAATACCTTTAAAGATTTCAAATTATTTTTTCAGTATTTTTTTAAACAATTTAAACGAAGATTTTAATTCAAAATTCGAACAATTAAATGTTTGTTTGCGTTTTTAATTTCTTCATTTAAAGTTAAATTAATTACTAAACAAATTCGTTTTAACTATTCCAAAATAAATAATAAATACTGAATAAATTTTAAGCCTTTAAAATTATTATTTTTATTTAATAAGTATTATTAAACATTGATTAACCTCTCATATAATTGATATGTCAAAACATTAGCTATTTTTATATGAAAAATGTATTTTTGTTGATTAAATAATTATTTTTAAATTAAATGAAGTTATTTCATAGTTTCTTGTGGCTTTAATGTTCAATTTAAGTAAATATCTAAATTGTTTTCCATCAATTTAGGATGTATTTTAGCATAATTTCTTTACTTTTCAACTTAAAAATTACCGAAAAAAAAGGAAAACATGCAGCAAAGTCAGCTGCTGCTGCTACTGTTGCGGTTTGTTGCGAATTAACTGTAAAAAATGGCGCAATGTGCAATTGTTGATAATGGGGCATGTGGCGCGCATATCCTCTCGACTCTCGACATTTTTGCCGTTGCTCGAACTCTGGCGCCTGCGCCTCGTCTGCTAATTAGTCGAAGCTCCCGATTCCGATCCCGATCCTCCGACCTCCATCCCGAGGGATAAATCAAGAGGGGCAACCGACCCCATACACCCTTCGTTGTATTTGCTAAACTTTGCATTAAATTTTGGCGCTGCAACAGGCAGGCAGGCAGAGGCTGTGGCAATTAATTTGGAGGCGCAACAAGCGTTGAAAGCGTCGAAATGAAGTGTGACGTGCATCGCTGAGAGGAGTCAAAGATAAACACAGATATATATATATATATATATATATGTATATCTTATATATGTTTCCTTATCCTCCGTGTGGAAGGACTACACCGAAAGCATAGTTTTTGCACTAATTTGTAGTTCCATTTCGGCTAGTCGCTCTGGGATGATATTCTCATAAAGAATAATAAGGATAAATCAGGAAAATATATAAGCTAAGAAGTTATACTTATTACCTACACATTTTACTGTTCATTTTAATAATTAATAAAAGTTTTAAATAAATGTAATCAAGTTTATTCATATTTTGATAGCTTCACTATTAAAGAGTGGCTTTTATTCATAGTTTTATTTTAAGACTTTTCCTTTTTAATATTTATTTTATTTTCTTGTGTTTCTTATATTCAGAAGTGTCGTTTTCAGGACAGTTAGTCTATTCTAAATGGAATCCTGCCTAGAATTTATTTTATAAAACTATGCCCAGTGTTCAAAATAAGCCTGTTTTTATGTATATATTTATTTAGCAAATACTAAAAAGCTGAAAGTGTTCCGAAGTTCTCTCAGTGCCTCCAAAGGGTTGCTGGGCGAAGAAGACCAGGCCTATAGTAGCCTGCAGGCTTTCCCACCTTTCCTTTTTTCCATGGCTGCCTTACCGTGTCATCTTTTATTTTTGTCGGTTTCCTTCGGTTTCTCCGGCGATGTCAATGTGCGTGACTTTTGCTGCCAGTGTCAGAGGCGGCTTCAAAAGGGGTCTTAAGGGGGGTTTTTTCCAACCCCGAAATACTCTTTAAATAGCTATGTCATAAATTTAATATTTAAGGCATTATAAGGACATCATAACGTTACTGTAAGCCAAAGAAAAGTATGTAAAGTATAAAATTATAATGAAGATATTTTCAAAAGGTAAATGAAGCCATATTAAAATATTTTATTTAACCCTGAAAATAAATGAATGAATATAATATTTAGTACTCTACAATCTATTTAATAACTTAATAATATATGTATATCCCCCTATAACTATTTCAAAGATATGCCACTGGAGACAGTGTAGAAATTGCTGCTGCCTTTTTCCAGTTGCATCATTGAAGCATGACAACAATCATCTCCTCTGCTTCTTGGTTGTTGTTGTTGTTTTTGTCAAACACTAGACAACAAATTGTTGTAATTATGTTGAGGTTGCGTTTCGCTTGTCGCTTCCCGATGTCATAATGCCCCATCCTCATTTCACTCCTAACCAACCTTTGCCGACCTGCAATTATGGTAAAAGTTGCATGGAAAAAACAATACAAAAGCAGGCAGAAGCAACAATAATAGTGCTAGTATATACTATATATAGTAGCAATAATAGTGGTAACAACAAATAACAAATGGTCAGAAAACAGAAAACGTTTCATTTTCAGTTATGAATTGACAACAGTTTTTCCCTCTGTCTTTTGTTTGGCTTCTGTATGATAGGAATCAGGGGAAATCCATTGGGAAAATGTTTAAAAAATAACTAAATACTATATATTTTAATATGTAGTTTTTTCTGTGGTAAACTATTGGAAAGGAAGCAATTATTTTAAGCGTAAAACTGATGTTTTATTTATACTTACTTTGATGTAAGGAGAACAATTTTGCAGTAAATATTTCCTAAAAATGGATAAGTATCTATGCAAGAACATTTTGAAAATATTTTAAATATTTAAACATTTATTTAAAATATTCTAAAAATATTTAAAATAAATTCAAAAAATCATTGTAAACCTAGATACAAATATAATTTTCGGTGTTCGGTCTTTAAAATAAGATATTTGCTGGGTAAGTTTACTTCACGAAATATTAATTTACATCTTTTATCTTTTTGTCCAACTTTGTGCTAATTCTAATCTTTAACTTTAATAATTTCAGACTTTCCCTCATCTTTAAGGAAATAGTGGATATCGAAAGCAACCTTTTATTACAGAATAAAATTCAAAATGGTGAGCAATCTGAAACCTTTTATCAATCTTCGTCCTCATATTGTATTGAAATGTATTTTTTATAAATTTATAAAAAAACATAAAACATTTTTTAAGCCTTTAGCTTTATAGGAATATGATTTAGCTCTATTTAAAATTTCCTTTGGATTTATTTAGAGAATTTTTTCATAAATAATTGGGGGATGTCTTCATATAAAATAAGATTGAAGCTATTTAAAAATTCCTTAAGCTTTTTAGATAAACTTTTAACGTTTACCTTAATTAAATTTATTTTATTAATAATTTCAAAGTTGAATTAGTTAGGTATATAGCTAGTTTCAGGGATCAAATGTTAACTTTCTTTGCGAATAACTTTTCACGCGCAGCTGACACTCATGATTTTTGCCCTGTTTTCCGGTGATAGAGATGGCGTGTTTGGTCAACTTATGGGATGAAAACCGGACACGGACACGGACACGGACACCACACCGTCACCGTTACCGTCACCGACACGGGGTCGGTTTTCGTTATGGGATGTGGCACAGGGCATAGAATAGAAGCCACATGGCATCGCACATGCAACAAGCTGGATGTGGCATGGGAATGGGAATGGGTATGCTATAGGTTAGGTATAGGGATCGGGGGCTGCCCTTTGGCTAACGATTATTAAACTGTCTCCGTGACTCCTCAGAACGGCAGCGAAGCGAGGAGATAATTATGAGATGCGCGTTGGGCTATTTTGACCTGTTTTCCTTGGGATTGCGTGTCGCCATCGCCAGGTCTCACTGTACCCAAGTATTGAGGCAATGCTGTCAATATGTTGACTTATTTTCTAGTACGTTTGGTGTTTAAATTTGCTTTTGTTTTGTATTAAACATTGTATTCAATTTAAAGAATATGTCGAATGTTTACAAAAAAGAGTTTTTAAAAAACAGTTTTTACTGCTAATTTTTATAGACTTGCAAGGATATTGTTTTAGAACTCGTTAGTACTCTTATGCGTAATCCTTTTACACCTGTGCTGATATAGACTTTCAAGGATATCATTATCTTAGGAGCTTTCTCGTTGCTCTTCTCTTATTTAGAACTCGTTGCTTTACTTTGATTAGTACTTTTATTCGTAATCCTTGTACTCCTTTTCGTACTCGTTGATGTTCTCAGATTAGTACTCGTTGCTGTACTACCTATTCGCACTTGTACTCGTTCCCTGTATGCGATAAGTACGGTCTGGTATTTGCTTTTTCCCCGTCACGCACACACGAGTGAAATGCAATTTAGCGTAAGTGCCTCTAGACGCGACAATTGTCGTCCTGCTGCTGTCGCCGAGTCCTGTTTGCCGCTGCCCCGCCACTCGCCATTCCTCCAACCACCCCCCTTCGCTCCCCAAACACTAGCTACCAAGGGTGGACCCAAAAAATTGCCTTTGGCTTGCTTACATATGCAGGTTCCGTTCGACGCTTCCGCTCCGCCTCGCAAATATCAGCCTACACAGGGAGAAAATATTGGAAAATAATAATAGCTGTACAAAAATATTTCTAGCAGTTTGAGCGACTTTTCATTGATTTTTAATATTTTTCTTTGAGTTTTTTTTAACCTTAAATTTGTCCCTATATATTTTTTAAAAATGTTTCTTAGTTTAAAAAGCTGTAGAAATTTTTCTCGAGTGCCTGACTGGGGTCAGAGGCTGCTCTGGAGCTCCGGACATGGACCCATTCCCGCTGCCGGGACCAAGTCGAGTGTCGAGTGTGTGGCTGGAGTGGCTGGCCCGGCACTTGGCTGCGACTCGCCGGGCTAATGTGCCAATAATAATCATGGCACAGAGGCAGGACTTGCACCAGAATCAAGACCAGCACCAGCACCATTGCCAGGCTGAGAAACAGGACTCGGAACCACAGAACCCGAAACAGAAACACAGCTCGACATCAAATGGCATGCCAAAGTCTGCAGCCTCCTTGGCTCGCACCCGGAAATATATTTTCCACTCTCGGACTCAGCCGGGGCATTATTAGCTCTCATTTAGGTAAATCCCATTAAAGAAAAAGGGGAAGAATATATATGTATATACATTCAAACACACAAAATTAGCTAGGACAGGAGAAGGAGTAGGAAAAGTAGCCTCGTTTGACATTTGGTTGGCTGCATTTGGGGTGTTCTGGGTGGTGTTAATGCAAAGCCTTTTACGCCACCACCCAGAAAAAAAAAATACATATATATGTATATATATAGAGCCATCGAGTCCTGTAATGAGCACCATTCAAATTTGCCCAAAAAGCCAATTCAAGTTGCCTCAAAAGTGCCAGAAAAAATTTTGCCTTGACTGGTAATTTCAAAGGATTTGTAAAGCAGCTTAAAGGTTGAGATGAAGTTTAGAAAATTGAACATATATTTAAAATATATCATTTATTTAGTATTTAATTATTTATGTCAAAAGAGATTTACTTAAGTTTTAGCTTGTCTCGAAGCCATATATATTCTTAATTTTTTAGTTCCTTAAGTTCCTTTAAACAATCAGGAAACTAATATGAACCTTGTTTGGTTTTTACTATAGAGAGGAAAAAAATTAATCTCTTCAAGTGCATTAATTAATTAAAAATAATTTGCTTACAAATAAAACCTACAACTTGTTTAAGAGTTAGTTAGCGATTCTTATATCTTTCTATTTTTATTTATTATTTATTTTACAAGGATTTCTTGGTTGTTTATATGTAAGCTTTTGTTTCTTAAATGCAATCAAGAAACTAATTTAAAAATAGGTTTAAACCTTGATGATTTTTAAAAGCGAAAGAAAACCAAGTTAAAAAATAATTGGAAATTTTAATGGTTTTAAAACTAAAGAACAGTTCAAAACTGTTATAACTTTTAAACTTTCTCTTAATAAATTATTTACAAAATTTTTTTTCTCTGAATTACTGCTTAAAGCAAATATATTAAATGCTTAAAAATTAAAAAAGGAATTCGTATGCACAAAAAAAGCTTAATCTCTCTCCTAATAGATTACTTAAAATTATAATAAAAAAAACCTATTTAATGTTAAAAAGCTTCATCTTTTCAATTCTATTTTCCAATTACCAAAATTAATATTAAAAAAAACCAACTTTCAACTGAGAAAACTGGAAAATAAGAACAAAATCAAGGACTCTGGTGACAAATGGGTGTTTTTTCCCCACTTCTCGAGGAGTGGCTGCCTGCCTGCAACCCTTTCAGTGTGTGATGTGTGTGCAGTATGTTAATTATGTAAACCCGATGATTCGCATCCAAAAAGGCAAGTCTCGCCCCCCCCTTTGGGCTTTGGCTACGGCTTCCACAGTGGGCGTGGCATGCGGTAAAATAAAATTGCACATTAGATTCTTGTGACAAGACCAGCTGCAACTCTCCCCCCTTGGCTTTTCCTCCTAGCTTTTCCAGCAGCCAAACTCCTGGCAAAAGGGGGCGCAGAAAGCGTTGCAAGCGTCTAAGGGGGTGTGGCAAATCAGGGAGGGGGTTAGCTTTGGTTTTTGCTAGGAAAATTGTGCAGTTGCAGCCATAATTATTTTTACGGCACATTGCGTCGGTGCCATGTTCGGAGCCAAAGAAGATGGAGACGATGCAAAGTGGGTTGGAAATGTATTTCAAATGTTGTTAAATTATATAATTCTATTTCTTAAATATTTAAAAATATATTTATTAAACATATCTTAGTACGGTTTTATAAGAAAATTATCAAAAGTTAAAATTTTGTAGCATTATAATTATTATTAATAATTTAATACAAGATATTTCATTACAAAGTAGCTGCAATTTTATTTCTTTTTATATTTCTTTTATAAATTTAAAATATTTATAAACTATACAGTAATATTATAATAATTTACAATTTATTTTTTTTTGTATATTTCTTATATATTTATAATATTTAACATAAGTATAATTATAAGTTATGAAACTACCTGCAAATAATGATTTTAATATTATAAATATAATTTTCTATATTTCTTGATTGATTTCCCATTTTTTAAAGATTCCTAAACTCCTTTCTTAACATTATACAGAGAAAAACTATAAGTCCTAAGCCCCACTGTGCAGTCTTTGGTAGGCGCTGAGGTCGCAATCTGTGCCCACAGAAAGAGGGGGCGGGTACGGAGGGAGAATGAGAGAAAGAGAGGCAGCAGGGGAGGGGGAGACGGGGCATAGAGAATAATAATAAAAATAATTATGCATATATGCCACCCTCTGGTTGTAGGGGCTCCTCTTCTCCGAATCGCCTACCCCTGCTCCTCCTTTCTTTTAACCCTCCCACCACACACACACACACACACACAGATTCAGGGAGCCCCTGGAAGCTCTTTAACCCACTGTTGCCCCGCCAAACCACGCTGCTAATTTAGATGAGCATGCTCGACAGTAATTTGCATGCCAGTTTCAGTTCCAGCTCGCACTGGGAAAGCGGCTGCAAGAAGGGATTGCAATTGGGTCTGAGGATGGGGGTGACCTAGCGACCCCAGCTGAGAGCCACTTGTCTCTGCTTTCTCAAAGCACCACCCCCACCCTCCTTCAAGCTCGAAGCCCCAATCCCCAACCTCTTAGCCCCACTTTGCTTTTGCCCGTGTGACAGTTTGCAGCGTTGACAATGCCGCCTTCATGTGTCGTTGTTGTTGATGTTGCTGTTGATGCACTACAAAAAAAAATCTTATATATTGCTTGGGGCAATTTAATTTATTAATTTTGGTTTGAAAATCCATTTCATTTTACAAATTAAAGATAAGCTTTGAATTTTGTGATCTGAGTTCCATTTTTAATATTAATCAGTGTTCAGGTGCTAAAATTTCAAGTTGAAAACTTATAAATTAATGCGCTAGTTACAATTTAAATATATTTTATTGTTAAACTTTTTACATTAAGAAAAAGATTTCCTTTTGGCGGTCTAAAGTCTTAATTTTGTATAATATATTTTTTATTTTTTAAGTTTGTTAGCCCTGAAATTGTTTTCTGGAAGCCCAAAGCCACCAAAACAGTTTTTAAAAATTAAAATTTATGTCTTTGTTTATTTAATGTTTATTAGAAAAGTTTTATTTAAAGGTTTACCTTTAAATGATATACAAATGCTAGAAAAATATATTTAAAAAATATTCTAGATTTGTTTATGAATAGATAGGAAAATATATAAAATATATAGCTTCTCAGTGTCCCCTTTGGATGTGGCTGCTGCTGCTGCTGCTGTGGCAGCTACTGCTGTTGCTGTTGTCTCACTGCCGCTTTTGTGCATATGTCGCAGCTGTCTTCCGACGAACAGCCGCTGGCTGGGCCCATGTCATTCACACACGCCGAGTGTGTGTGCTCTCCCTCCCCCTCCCTCTCACTCCCTCTCCCTGCCATGCCACCCCAGGTCGACAGTTTTCAGTTTGCAGTTTCAATCCCGGACCCAATCCCAGTACGTAACGTAACCCCCTACGTAAGCACCTCTTTGGCGTAGTCGGCAGACCGTCCATCAGTCCCCTTGCCCCCCCGACAATGGCAGCGCGCTTGCGCCTGTGGAGTGCCACTAATTGAGGCACCATCCAACCGATGGCACAACTGTACCCCGCCAAAGCACACACACACACACACACACACTAGGCACACCAAACACACATCACACACACAGTCATGTGGCCTCCAGTTAAAAGTCGCGCCTTGGGGGGTCACTCAAAAAACAGGGCTAGCTAATGGTGTTCCAAATCGAAATCGGAATCGTAATCCTAATAGCATCATTCATAAGATCTAGTTAGGGATTTATGTATATTTAGTTTCTTAAAGATTGGGTTTACTTTTTGTGTAGCTTAGGATAAGGGAAGAGATTATTTCTTAACTTAAAATGCAGCTTAAAAATTAAGTAAATTGAATTAAAAGACGATGAAAGGGAAATAAATGAAATATATATAATACAATAATATATATATAATATGTATATATATATAATAATTATTTTATGTAAATATATATATAATTATTTACATATATTCATTTTATAAATTCCCTTTAATCTTAAAGTCTTTTATTTATTTATTTATTTATTTATTTATTCGCCAACGGATTACCTTAACTGGCTACTACAATCTTAGGGTTAAACTTAAGTACTACTCAATGATTCAAAATATAACTTCAGCATCTTCTTAATATTAATCCTATTGGAGGTGGGGTCCAAGGGCATGCTGGAGTTAATCATATTTATGAGAATGAGAGTTCTTAGTATAGGCTCATTTAGAGCGTAGTTCGTTCTGCAGGTAGGAACAGCAAAGAGCTCATGGTACCTTAGACACCTACCGGGGACACAAAAGTTTATACGACTCAACAGGACAGGACAATCAATTTTACCAGAAATCAAATCAAAGACAAACAAAATAGACGCTATGTACCTCCTATCACACAGTGACGACAAATGTACAAGACGACATTTAGCAGGATAGGAGGGAATAGGGTCAAGGAAATTGAGGGAAGAGAGGGCAAAAGAAAGGAATTTTTTTTGGACACGTTCGATACGACCTGAGTGTGTGGTCCCTGCAGGGTTCCAAATAAAGGAAGCATACTCC